>MU846270.1:41807-51886 GCA_030867225.1 Colletotrichum caudatum
AAAAAAAAAGAGGCAGTCATCCACTTACAAGCTCGTTCCGTTGATCGTCTGCGTGGTGAGAGCGCCGGCGCCGCCCTGGTACCCGATGGGCTGGGTGGCGGCGCCAAAGGTGCCGAACCACACCATGACCTCGAACTTTGCCTTTGTGCTGTCCGTGGCGCTGTCCTTGTCGTCGTCCAGGAACATGTCGATGGCGACGTTGGCGTTGGTGTCGTTGTCGGCGAGCTCGGCCTCGTTGGTGTCGGCGGCGGCGGCGCCGTCGGTGGTGTAGTTGCCGACCGAGTAGGACCACTCGACGTCGACGCCGACGCTGGCGAGGGACGAGATGGAGACGGGGAGGGCGGTGCCGTCGACCTTGATGTTGGGGAACGCGTGGACGGGCTGCGTCTCCGGGCCGCGGGGGTAGCGCCATGTGACGTAGAACTCGGGCGCGCTGAAGTCGGTCGAGTACGTCTGGTTGTTGAACGCGGTGACCTGTCGGATCACGCAGCAGGTTAGGTACGGTTTGTCCGGCCATGCCCGATTCCGATTCCCGGACGACTCGGCGACGCGCAAAGCCCCGCGATCGGGGGACTGGCGAGGGGAGAGGGGGGTTGACTTACGTTCATGCAAAGCAGGCCATCTTCGCCTTCGTTCCAACCCCACTGGTTCGGGTTCACTGCATTGGGCAGATATCGTTAGCATGTCTGTCTGGCGTCCATTGTCGTGACAAAGCATGGGGGAGAGATGCATCGAATTCGTCATTTCCCCCCCTCCCCTCCAGCGCAGGTAGACGGCAGTCCCAGAGGCTTGCGCCGCCCAGACAGGTCTCGCAATCCAAGGGAGCAAAAGTCAAAACCGCCAGATTGGGTTCATGGAGGAGGGGGAAAGCTTAACGAGCAGCGAAACACAAAAAAAACACGGGAGCCCGTGGTACCACGAGCAAAGACGCATCCCCCCCCCCTCCATGTTCGGATGACAGCGCGCGCGCGCACGCAAGAGCATCCGACGGGAGAGGCTTGCTTGCATCGCAGGGTGTCCCGGTCCGTGCCGCCTCGTCTCATGATGTTCAGAGAGAGGCATGTGCCCCCGTACAGCAGAAGGGAAAACCGGTGCAACGGCGGGGAGGCACATGAAGGGGGAAGAGAAAACCAAAACCAAAACCAAAAAAAAAAAGGACGAGGACGAGACTGACGTGTGTACTCCTGGCCCTTTGACGGAGGGTGAAGACCGAACGCCTTGTCGCAGGACACCAGGGCGGTGATGCCGTTGTTCTTCGGTATCGTCCCGGGGTTGTCGGGCTGGGTGAAGAGCGGCTTGTCGCCGTTTGCGCTCCTGCCGGCGTCGATGCCGATGAGGATGCCGAGGGTGACCCCGATGGGGATGGCCAGCAACACGAAGTTGACGACCCAGCGGAAGCCGAGGAAGGGCATCGTGAACAGGGTCGGTCGGGGGGGGGGGAAGGGAAAGCAAAGTAAAACGAGGAAAAAGAGAGCGAATGGCCTTCGCGGTGCGCTTTGCGCTGTCTGTCCGTCGTCTTTTTTTTTTTTTCTTTCTCCCTCGGCCCAAAAAAAGAGGAAGATTTGAGAGGCGAGGAGGAGGCGGACAAGCAAGCTTCACAGGCGCAGATCCGGCTTGCGTACAACAACAACAACAACAATGACAGCAGTTAGCGGCGGCAGCGGCAGCAGCAGCAGCAGCACATGCAGATAAAGCGAGTGTGGTGTCGTCGGTGACAATCGGAGTCTGGTTTAGGTTTGGGATGGCAAGGTTACGGGATAATGGGATCGGTTGGATGGGCGGGAAGGCTCAGGTAAGGAAATGGTCCAAAGGCAAGGTTGGGGGGGGACAGGTCAGGACAGGTCAAGCAGGGTAAATGGCATGTTAGGGGAGACGCAGACGCGGGCCCCGGCTCGTCGGCAGGTATCCAGGGGAGAGAGAGAGAACCTAGTGTTGTAGAGAGAAGAAAGGAGGGGCGTGGGAAGGGGGCGTGTGTGTTTGTGTGAGTGTGAGTGGACTACTACGTATCGGAACAAGACCACAACCGACACACACCGTTGTAGGTCACTCAGGAGAAGAGGGGTTCGTTCGTCCGGCCGATGTCGAGTGAGCCCGGACGTGGAAGGCCTATGATTCGACGGGGAGACGGCGCCAAAGAAAATCAAGAAGAAAAGAAGCATGAGGCGACTGCAGAACCGAGGCGCGCATCGGGCGAGACGAGGTGAGCCGGGTTGTGCAGAAGAGTAAGAAGAAGCAGAAGCAGAAGAAGCAGAAGAATAAGAAGAATAAGAGCCGCCGCCCCCTTATCCCATCCAATGCCCAGCAAGCGGCACCGCACGCCACCCGGGAAGAGGCGCTTGACTTGTTTCCTGTGCGCTGCGCAGCGAGCGTGCTCGTAATTACCTCAAAGTCTTCCTCACCCGTGCTTTTCCGCCATCTTGTCTCCGAGTCCTTCTCCGAGTCTCTCTCTCTTCGTGCTGACGCCGTACAGCAGCAGTAGTAGTTCAGTTAGGCCAAGTCTGAATCAGATCAAGCCAAAGCAGGCGGAGAGACATGAAGCAACAGAAAAAAAAGGGGACCCGGCCGTTGCGACGGCCTGCTGGACGAGAAGAAACCGCCGTCCGGGTGAGGCCCTACGACTCAGAAATCACGTCGATCTCATCTCGTCCCATCGCACGCAGCCACCAAGACTCGAACCAAACACGGCGACACCTACGGATACACACACGTACGCTAGGCCATGTACGAACGCCCTGTATGTTGCAGAGCGTCCAGGAGCCTGTGGAAGGCCAAGGGAACTAACCAACTGACTTGAGCCGCCCCATCATGACGGGCTCCTTTTTTTTCTTTTCTTTTTCTTTATTCTTTTCTTTTCTTTTTTCCCTTGATTTTCTTTTCCGCCCGTCTGCATCGACATCATCCCCTTATTTAGCATACAAAGTGGGGAGGAAAGAGACAGACACACAGAGAGAGAGAGAGAGCTTGGCTGGTCCTCTCCCCCCTCCCCTCCCCCTTTAGCACTCCCATCTTTTTCTCGCCGAAACACCCAATGACTTAGTGAGAATTTCCGGACGAGGCGGAGGGAGGACGTGCCCGCGGTAGCTACGAAATAAATAATTCCTGGACGGCGTAACCTGGGTCGAAAGGAGGATGGGGAAAAAACAACCAAAACCAACGGCGCTGCGGCGGGCGATCCAACCGGACGTCGGGGCTTCGGATGGCAAGACAAGCTACGGCGCGCGGACACCAGGGGCTGAGGGGGGGGAAGAGAGGACTTATTCCATGTACGGATAGGGTTAACCACATAACTAGGACTAGGTACGCAGCACATACACACCCCTCCCCTCCCCCCCCTGTCCATCGAAGAATCACACCCCCCCTCCCTCCGGTCGTTCGTCGTAGGTTACCTACCGAACCAAGCGCTTGGCTGGCTGTCTGTCTGTCTGTCTGTCTGTCCATCCGTCCGTCTCCCTCCGTATTCGACGTCGACTTCGGTTTGGTCGGTCGAGCCAAGCTCTCTCATCGTCCGTTGGGTTTCCTTTTCCCAGCTCACACAGGAGGGAATATGCTGCACATTCGCACCCTAACTGGAGAAGAAAACCACGGCCAGCGCCAACATCGGACGGACTGTCCCAAGACAGGGCATTGGTGGGCAACATGTTTGTTCGTCCACATACATCCAAGGGAGCGGGTGGACGGGCGGACCCCCCCCCCCCCCCCCTCCCCTCCCCACAGGCTTGAAATGTACATGGCAATATTATGTATTCGTGCGTCGTACTATTAGTGCTATCTATGTATGGTACATACGGATACGCTACTACGATGTACGTATGAACCGGGGCGCGGCTATCACCCAGATACACGGCCGGCATGCGTGCCCGGACTGAACTGGGCTGGCTCTAGGATGGGATTATGTGGGCTCCGTCTAACGTGGGCCTATGCCAATTTTAATCACGCCAGGCACTCGTCGGCTCGTTATCATGGCAGTGAGGCTTGGCGGAGTCCGAGTGGGTTCCCGTCAAGTCATGTCCTTGATGTGCGTCGTTGTCGTCGTCGTCGTCGACGGGTGGTTCCCTCCCCTCCCCCCTCCAAGCAAGCCTCTGCCAAGTCAACAAATGTCTTGCTTGCCAGTTGCTCCTTTCCATACCCCCTTCCAGACGAGGCTTACCTGTGTGTGTGTGTGTGTGTGTGTATGAGCCTGCTCACGGGAAACCCCCCTCCTCCCTACCATGGAATCGAACCGCCCCTAAGAAAGGCACAAGAGAAAAAGCAGCTGCTCTGCTCTGCTCTGCTCTGCTTGTGTCTTCTTCATGTACATTCCCACCCTCCCCCCCTTCACACACCATCCACTCCTGTCTGTCAAGTCAGCTCCAGGGCCCCTCTTTGCCAACAAAGTGTCCGTGTTGGTGTGCGCTTGTGCAAGCTTCACTGGTACTCACTCGATGACATCTGGGCCAATGCTCCTGTGCAACCATTACATGTGCTAAGCGGGTCGACCGACTACTTGTTCGTATTTTTTCCCACCTCCATCCTAATCTAATCCCTTCTCCCTTTTACATTACACCGGCACACCAACCCACATTCGTTTCTTACAACAAAGCCTTCAGTTCCGAACTGAACCTGGCGGGAGAGAGAGAGAGAGAGAGAGAGAAAGCGTGTGAGCGAGAGATAACAGAAGGGAGACCGAGACCCGCGGACACCATCGCTTCTGTATCACGCGCGGACAGCTAGCTTCCTACACGCTGGAAGCATCCTCGGCACACACACACACATACATACACACACACACACGCACATTGCAGCGCCGCCCTAGAAACGCCATTCACTCGTTCATTCCAGTCGTCGGTTGGGTAACACCGCAGCCATGATGAGGGGACACGGAGGCCAGCAGGGCCAAGACCACCCCGAGGGGGAAATGGTGGAAATCGACGTCCTCCAAGGCCATCACCACCCTCACCAACATCAATATCAGCCGCCCTACCAGAACGGCCAGCAGCAGGGCCACCACCAGTACCAGGAGCAATACCAGGAGTACTCCCAAAACCCATACGACAACGATCCCGCCTACGCCGGCCCGGAGGCGTACGGACGTCCGCTGACGAACAACGCCCCTTCGCCTTACCAGCAACAGGACCAGTTCCCACTGCCGCCGCAGCAACAACAACAACAGCAGCAGCAGCAGCAGCAACAACAATACCCGCCATCCCACATGGCTCTCGGCGACGAGTACGGCCCTCCCGGGTGGTCGAACCGCCACTCGGGCATAGCTGGAGCGCCTTCGATCGGTCCCTCCATCTCGGGCATGGACACTCCCGTCGACTCGAGGTCGGCCACGCCGACGCTCAAGAGCGGCATGCACACGCCCTTCGACAACGACCACCTGCCTCCTCCGAGGCACCCGTGGTCGACTGATTCCGCGCCCAACAGCCCCATGGTAAGAAGCAAAAAAAACCGATCCGGAACGGGACACGTACATGTTCGTTTTCTGGCCCGCTGACGAGATGGAACAGAACCAGAGCCACCAGAGCTTGCAGAACCTGCTGCCGGGCCATGCCTCGCCGGTGCTCGCCAAGGAATGGGTCGAGGGGAGCGACTCGATCGCGAGGCTTCACAAGCGCGACGACGCCGACATCTGGAAGGGCTGGAAGCGCCACGTCTTCAAGCTGCTGCCCGCCCTCATCATCCTCGCGACGGTCATGTACCTCGCCTACCTCGGCCTCCGCATCTACTGCGTCGTCTCGGCGCAGCGGCTGGCCGGCGAGACGTACGCGCAGGCCTGGATCTTCATCGCCGTCGAGGTCGCCGTCGCCATTCCCTCCATCATGCACAACATCTGGACCATGTTCTCCATGAAGAACCGCCACCGCCCCAAGCTGAGGCTCATGGGCGACGAGGTCCCGTCCGTCGACGTGCTGCTCACCTGCTGCGGCGAGGAGGACGACCTCGTGCTCGACACGGCCCGCGCCGCCTGCGACGTCGACTACCCCCGCGACCGCTTCCGCGTCGTCGTCTGCGACGACGGCAAGTCCGCCGGCCTCGAGGCCGGCATCGCCGCCCTGGCCATGACCTACCCCAACGTCCACTACCTCGCCCGCCCCAAGTACCCCGGCGTCCCTCACCACTTCAAGGCCGGCAACCTCAACTACGCCCTCGACTTTGTCCACACGATGCCGGGCGGTGCCGGCCAGTTCATGGCTGCTCTCGATGCCGACATGGTAAGTTGAGGAGCAACACACGAGTCGCGATAGGCTTTTTTTTAGGCTTTTCGAGCACGGTCTCGACTCGGTGGAGGGGGCAACCTTGACAAAGCTTGAATCCTTTCGAATCAAACTTTCACAACAGCCCAAAGACTAACTTTATCCAACCCGCAGATCCCGGAGCGCGACTGGCTCCGTGCCATCCTCCCCCACATGCTTATCGATCCCAAGGTCGCCCTCGCGTGCCCCCCGCAGCTGTTCTACAACACGCCGCCGTCGGACCCCCTGGCCCAGTCCCTCGACTTCTTCGTCCACGTCATCGAGCCCATCAAGGACGCGCTCGGCGTGGCCTGGTGCACCGGCTCGGGCTACTGCGTGCGGCGCGAGGCGCTCGACGAGATCGGCAACTTCCCCCTCGGCTCGCTGGCCGAGGACGTGGCGACGTCGACGCTGATGCTCGGCAAGGGCTGGAAGACGGCCTACATCCACGAGCCGCTCCAGTTCGGCACGGTGCCCGAGGACTACGGCGGCCACCTCAAGCAGCGCACCCGCTGGGCCATCGGCACCGTCGACACGTCCTTCAAGCTCAACTTCTGCCTGTGGGGCGACAAGATCAAGCAGATGACGGCGGCCCAGCGCTTCTCGGGCTTCCTGTACGCGACGCTGAGCCTGTACACGGTCCTCCTGACGCTGTCCATGTTCGCCATCCCCGTCATCCTCGTCATGGGCAAGCCGCTGGTCGCCTACGCCGACTACGAGCAGCTCCGCTGGCTGATCCGCGCGTGCTTCGCCGCCACCGTGGCCAACCGCGCGTGCGAGTTCGCCATGTTCATCCCCGCCGGCTACCACACGGGCCAGCGCGGCGCGCGCTACCAGCTCTGGATGTCGCCCTACATCGCCCTCTGCATCATCCGGTCCTTCGTCCTGCCGACCTGGCTCGGCGGCCAGACGCAGGCCTTCAAGCCCACCGGCTCCCTCGGCTCCGCCCTCAACGAGCGCGACCCCAAGGCGCGCAAGGGCATGCTCCGCCGCCTCTGGGGCGTCCTCGTCAACTACATGGCCGCCTTCCACCTCGTCTTCGTCTACCTCACCCTCGTCGGCGTCGTCCTCACCACCTACCGCTGCTTCTACGTCAACGACGACCTCCGCGACACCCTCATGTGCCTCGTCACCCACGCCTTCTGGCCGCCCCTGACCTTTGTCTTCATGTGCAGCTCGCTGTGGACCCCCGTCGCCTACGCCATCGACCCGCCCGACATGCCCGAGCGCGAGCAGCTCCTCGACCGCGACCCCAAGACCTTTGTCGCCCACCCGTCCGAGCGGAGCAAGAAGATCGCCTTTGGCGGCCAGGCCGCCTGGTTCGAGACCGAGCTGACCTTTACGACGGCCTACACCATCCTCGTCTTTGTCCTCACCTTTTTCTACTGAGTCGCGTCTTTTTTTCTTCTTCTCCTGTTTTCCCGCGGCCTTCCTCCGCTCTCACGCGTAACAACATCACGAGGGCCGGGACGGCGAGCGCAGGTAGGCGGGGGCGCCTACGGCGAAAAAAAAAAAAACGACGCTCCGAGGAACTCTTTTACAGTAAAGCACACGAAAACCATACGCGCGCATACAGACGTACAAAATTTCAAAGATGACTGTTACGATAATGTAATGCTTGTTTAAAGCTACTGCACATAGATCGGTATAGAAGTTGACGCACAACTACGGCGGGTTCGGGACTGAGGAACGGGAGAGAGGCGCAGACGCCCATCATCATCATCATCATCATCATCATCATCATCATCATCATCTCTCCTGCTGGAAGCACGGGGGAAAAGGGGGCATCACAAACACCATTAACTTGTTGCGGGGTTTTTTTTATTTTCCGTCTCATTCTCCTTCTCTCTATATCTCGCATACATAAGAAAAAAAAATCATTCATAAAAAAAAAAAAAAAGGAAACCTACTACTATGAATGCTTGAATCTGGGTTTTCGTGCACTAAACGTCTTGGCGTAATCAGCCGTCAGTTTCAGGGGCGCAGCTTCGCCTCACGCCATCTCCCTTGACTTGCCTCCCCCCCAGCAAGCGCCGTTATCCGCATGCTTCTCTCTCTATCTCTCTCCCGTGCGACCGTGTCAAACGCCATGGGCGTATGCGCGTGTGTGCGGTGGTGGTACCTAAAGGACCTGATCACCTCGTCCATGGCATCACGGGAGGCTGGGGTTGCGAGACAAGCTGCGCGCCACTGGCCGAGTCAACCATTTCGTCATCGGCGCGGGTTTTCGTCGTTGGTTGCCGGGGCCCGTGCCGTCAAGTGTCTTGTTCGAAATCATGCAATCAACCCTCCCCATTCCCTATCGGATGTCGGTTGTTTTCCCGGGGGAGGGACCGCGGATATGGAGCCGACGCGGACGTCTATGAGGGGCGGTGCGATCCCACGATGCCCCATTGGTGCCGCCGCAAGCCATTCTCTTCGCAGAGACCCTCTATTGTCTTTTGTCGTCTTTCCTTTCACGGCTGGTCACGCGCGGCAGAACCCCCGCGCCGCCGCCGCCGCCGCCGCCGGACGGGCTCTGTGTTGCCACTGCATCGATGGCTTGCTGATACGGGTTGCCGCTGCGGTCTGATAAGAAAAGATGGACTTGGCGAGGGCTGTTGTGTGATGGTTGCACCGTATCCGTATGTGTTCCCTCTTTTGCAGCACCCACAACGGGCCGCGGCCTCACTCCGAGAGATGCATGAACGGGGCATGTTCAGACCCGGACGTCGCGCTTCCCGTATTTGCTTACCTCGCCTTTGCCCATCTATATCGTATGAGCGGGTCTCCCCCGGGTCTGTTTATGAGGTACGGATACAAGGCACTCGATCGTCGGTGCAACCTCATCCCCGGTTCTGCCAGCCCCCCGTCCGCGGCTCCATCGGCAAGAGGGAGGGGGGGAAAAGCAAGAAACAGATTGGAGCCCTTCTCCCCCGAGATTATTCGTGCTGTACCCTCTTGAGGAAATCGCGTCAAACGCCCGCCACTGCCTGACCCTTCCACCATCCATCCATCCTCCTTTCCAAAAAGTACTCCGAGAGAACATGTCCCTTGCCGGGTCTTTGACCCCAAAGCCTCAGCTCGCTCTCTCCCCGGAGGCCTATCCAACACACCGCCAAGGTGGAGAGTGCTGGCCAGGTAGGTATCTGAGATGAACCACAGCCCCCAGGAGATCCGAGTCCTGCCAGCCACCTGGAGGGAGGGGGAAAGGAGGGCATGTCGCGCTCACAAAAAACATCATGTCTGCCAGATGCCGCCCCTGAGTCGCGAAAAAGCCCTTTCCTCAGGAGGAGGGAGACTAGGTAGCAGGCCAGTCTACTACCACCACCAGAGTGCCATTGTGGCTGTGGCTTGGCTTACTGGCTGCGCCAACTGCGACGGTGTGTGCATAACAATGTTGTACATGGCATGGCACGCACAAAGAGCGGCGAGAAACCTGTTCCTGTCTCGGTGGAATCTGATAGGCTGCGCCGTCTTCTTTCCCACGACTGGGGGGGGGGGGGGGGGCGGCAGGGCGAGAGCGGCACTTATCATGGCCACTTTTCTCATCTATTTTTAGGACAGAAGTACATCTGCATACACACACCGCGCTACCAAGACCACGCTCGCTCGCTCGCCGGATCAGGATTGAGAATATATCAGCTGTCGATCACAAGTTCCGCCGCCCCTTCACCGGCTCCCGACCGAGCTCCTTTTTTGGCGAGATTGCTTATCCATCGCCGCTCGTCTCATGCAAAGCCACACCATCTGTATCGTGGGGGGGGGAACAGACCTCTCGGCCAAAGTACAGGTATATAAACACGGCCATGTGGATCACTGGAGAGTCGCAGCCGTACCTCTTTCCAAAGTACCCCGCGTAGTTGTAGGGGCTAGGGAGGGGGG
>MU846271.1:0-51674 GCA_030867225.1 Colletotrichum caudatum
CCCCCCCCCCCCCCCCCCCCCCTCATCACGACAGGCCGCGCAAGCGCAAGCTCGGCCCGCCGGCGACCTTCCCAAAAGCGCGTGGTGGCGCGCGGGGGAGGAATGCTGCGCTGCACGGCGGGATGCCACCGTTCCCCCTTTCCCCATGTTATTTCCTGGAGATCACCATGCCGTTCACGCCTGGCTTGGTCCAGGAAAGCAGGATTTCGCAGATTGCGGTGTTGCTGTGCATGGCCGGGATGGTGGTACTGGCGTGTTTTTGTTTCCAGAAAAGCGGTCGTGTCGAGTGTCGGGCGTGATGCGCCAGACTGTGCGATTTTCCGAACGCGTCGGCAGTATCATCGTATTGATGGAAATAGTCGTTCTAAACCCCCTTCCCCCATACGCGGCAGGATTGATATCGTACATCTGTGCGATATTACGTGAAAATGCTTGGTGCTCTTATCTAAGTTGGTCAGTTAGATTGTCCTTGACTGGAACAATCCACAACATTCGGGAACACCCAGGTTGTTCGGGAGCATGCACAGATAACGACCCAACGGGGCAAAAGAAAATGACGGTCATGTGCGAAGACGAATAGAGAAGAGCGGATTGAGGGGCATTGGGATGCGTGAATTTATTATGTTCCAGTATCATACATGATCATTCCTCCTATCTCGAGGACGGTATCTTTGGGTATAGATTCAAACACTAACGACAACGCTGACAAGTACGTAAAAGTAGAATGGCGGAAAGTTCCGTGGTACCAGTTCCCTCCAAGGGTCGAATGATTTGGCGCAAAAAGGCTTCCCCGTCTCTGTGCCAAGGATGCCTTGTCACGATCTGGTGAGCGGCCCAGGATGATGGTGGGGTCGGGTGGGAAGCATAGCCAGGGGTACAGCCTTATGAACAGGCATGCCTGACTAGCGAGGAGCTAAAAGGGGGGGGGGGGGGGGGGGGGGGGGGGGGGGGGGATGGGGGGGGGGGGGGGGAGGGGGGGGGGGGGGGGGGGGGGGGGGGAGAGAGGTGGGAGGGCAGCCCAAGGGCAGGCCGAGCTTGAGGGAGGGAGAGATTCTTCCCCCCTTCCGCTGCTCACACCGTTTCCGCTTGGCAAGGCTTAGCCTTAGCACGAGCCAAAGACGGAGTCCGGGTCCGCCGTGCAATGGCCCCTGCCGTCTGCGCAGTCGAAGCCTGCCTTTGCGGTCTGGCGGCAGGCGTCCTCCCACTGGTCTCCGGCAATCTTTCCTCCGTTGACGCCCACGCACTGGAAAGGAAGTCAGCATCTGCGAGGTTCGAGTCTTCCTGTCTGATCTGGCTGGGCCGTATCAACCAAGAAAAGGGGGGGGGAGGTTGAGAACTCACGTTTCCGCTAGGGGAGTCGTACACGGTTTGCCCCCACTTGTAGTTGCTGCGGGCGTAGTACTCGCAGGCCTTGGTGGTCATGCGCCAGTTGTAGCTGTCGCTGTTGTGGCATGCGCAGGTGTCGTGAAGGTTGGCGGACCTGGTGGGCGATGTCAGTTCCCTGGGGAGAAGGGGGGAAGTCTGGAGTGACGATAGACTTACGCGACGGAGACGAAGAGGAACGCGGCGGCGAGCTTGGAGACGGAAAACTTCATCTTGCCGGTGGTAGACGGCGGTGGTGATTATGATGGTTTGGCCGACCGGTGCTGTGAGGAGAATGACTGCGACGAGGAGAGTCGTGTGCTAACGAGTGGAAAATATATCCCAACCGGCGACAGACGAGATCAGGACCCCGAGAATAAAATCGAGCGTCAACGGTGGGTAGATATGGATACCAAGGTAGATCAACATACGGATGGAACTGACTCTGGGTTTATATTATCCATTGGTGACATGAGTCGACTGGGGATTGCGCATCTTCCCGCCGAAATTTCACCCACATGTGGTCACCCCCCCCCCCCCCCCTCTCTCTCCTTAACCCTTTCCCGGTAGAGGTCATCTGAAGCTGCCAGGTTCTCCCCTTCCGTCGGCTCTTGGTGCATCCGAGGCCCGCACACTAGAGTCGGCTAGCGTGGCGTCTGAGCGACTGTGTCTGGTCGGTCGAATGTGACCTCTGGACGGCGCAGAGCCAGCGAGCGGTGTTTCCCCTAATCGCACCTGTTATCGCGCAGCGGACTCCAACATATCAACTTGATACTTGGATCGCGGATCTTGGCGTCTCCTGGACCTCAGCTTTGGGGGCTGCGCTTGCTGGCGTCTGGCGCGTGGCGAGAGTAGCTAAATGCGTTGTTCGGAGCATGGGGGTGTTTCGTCAATCCTGGGAAAACAGGATGGGAAAAGGCTGGTTCTCTGCGTCCCAGGGACGCGGCTGTGAAGGTCACGATAGACATGCCAGGTAGGAAGCCCGCTCCTGTTGCTACCCATTGCGCGTTTGCCGAATTGCAATGGGATGGCTGACTCTAAACGCTCAGACGCGACTAATCTTCCCCCCCCCGCCGCCGCCCGCTCTCTTCATCCATCATTGGCCAGCCGTCTTCCATGTCTGAGATAGGCTGGAGCTGTGATCCCTACCCTTTCGGTGCCCATCCGGTGACACTCTCAAACGGGCTGCCATCTGGAGAGTCCCACACCTGGCCACCCCGATCAGCATCACACAGGCATCGAGTCAGTACACAGTCGTACCGGTGCTGGGGCCCCATCGCGCACGCTGACCCAACGTGATTCCCATTGGCTTCCACCGCCGTGGGGGGGGGCCAGAGGCGCAATGTCACTCTACCCTGCTATGTATGTGTGTAGCCCTTCTTCTGGCACGGTCACAAGGAATGCCTGCCAGAAAGGTGATGCCTGCATTTCCGCTATCATGAAATCCGAGCACGTGCGAGATAGGGACAGTCTCCGCCGTCCCAATCATTTCGGAAATTGGGGAGTTGACTCGAACCGGCAACGAAGTCGAGTACTCCCAGGCGCGCCGCGGCCCTGGCTCCAGCTCAGATCAAGGTTATGGATGGGAACCATGTTCATCATCGCGGCTTGATGCTCTACAGCCGGCAGGCTTATATTACTCGAGACACCCTCCCACCTCTCGTGGCCCGATATCTTTGTTCACCTGGAACGCCCAGTCCCTTTCAATCTTGATTATACTTTCGAGAGCCTCAATCACGTTTGTTTCCGGCCTCAAACGAAACATCATCAATCTCTAAATCTAGTCTTTTTTTTCACCTCCCCCCTGAGGCAGAAGACCAACCTCCTCATACATCCTCCTCACCCGAGACCTTCACACACACAAACAAGGCATCCGTCCTCGACGCAATGCGTTTCTCCATCCTCGCCGCCGCGGGCCTCCTCGCGGCCGCCACCGCCGCACCCACTCCTGAGCAGCCCGTCCTCGCATGGGACGACGTCGTCCTCTTCATGGACGACGGCAGCACGAAGGTCATGAAGGCGGACAGATGGGCCGAGATTGAACGCCGCGCACCGCTCCCCCCCATCCCCGAAGGCTACACCAGCAAGCCCGAGCCCGCAGAGCCCTCGGCGAACCTCACCCGCCGCGGCTGCGATTGGTCCGCCGAGGCCCAGATCCTCACCGACGACACCTTCACCGGCCCGGACATTGCCGTCTCGCCCGTCCTGAGCTCCTTCGGCGCCATCTCCGACGTCTCGGTGGCCAGCGGTTATTCGGTCTCCAACATGATCCAGGTCACGGTCGGCACGGAACTCACGCTCATCGAGAAGGTCCTCTCCGCCACCCTGTCCGTCAGCTACGCCTACACCTGGACGACGACCGAGACGACGACGCTCCGTTTCACAATGGTGGCGAACAACTACGGCCTCGTCGTCTCCCAGCCCAGCGTCCGCCGCGTCACGGGCAACATGCTCAGCGGCTGCACCGACAGCCCCACCGTCACGCCCTTCATCTCCGATACCTACCAGGACCAGTCCTACGGCCACCTCTCGTGGGTCAAGGGCGTCATCCGCCTCTGCAACAGCACCGTCTACCCCGTCCCGTTCTGCTCCGGCGAGGGTACGCACTCCTGAGCGGCTTCCCCCCCTCGACCGGCAAGAGAACGTCTGGAACGTATCAGGGCTCTCTCGGGGCCACTCCCGAGACTGGTAACGCAGCGCGATATTTATGTCATCACACATTTCTGCATAGCATGTCTTATTATACCACTTTTGCGGAAACGTCTTTATGAGATCTGTTGACGGTCTATCATTATTATTATTATTTTTAAACACCCACTGTATCGGTTTTGGAACATGGAATCTTTGCAAGCGGCTTGGACGATGGTTTTGGACGACCACACGTGTTTTTAGCGATTCAGGCGAATATCGATACCACTACCAAGGGCCCCCCACGAAGAGGCACGAAAAGGGACTACTTCCCTAATATTACACAAATAAATACAGAAAACATTCTAAACTTGTTCAAAACCATTTTGCCTCTTTGGTTCCCACTGCAAGTCCCTCATAGCGCGGCTGGTCGCCAGAACTCGTGATGTGAAATAGCGACTCAAGTCGTGGTGTGGTGGTCCCTTGACACACGCTCTTGCATCCAATATCGCTCAACCGTACCTGTGGCTTGGGCCAATGGTTTCTCGAGAACCTTGTTCTGGACCTTGCCCTCCCGGGGGACCCCATTCCCCGGGCCCTTGCGATGCAGGCGACTTGGGGCTGGGCCGGCGTCTGATCGCGACCAAACTTTGGTTCACGATCTTGAGCATCATTTTAATCACGCGTTATCTGCCATGGCGACGAGTCATCACGAAGTCGCTCCCGCCGCGAAGCGGTCTAGAAGAACAGAAAAAAATGTGATTTGTGATAATGTACCTGGAACACGGTGGAGAAGCCGCCGCCATCACGTAAAATGACGCACACTCGTGAGCTGCTACTGCTTCTCGCGCTCCGCCTTCAGCTTCTGGTCCTCCTCCTCGTTCTTGGGGACCTTTACAAAGGCCGGCACGGTGACGGCGTTCAGCTTGCGCAGTGCCTAAAACGAGGGGTTAGAGAGCGCGCGCGCGCGCGCGCCCGGTGGTGACAAAGATGCGGGACCGCGTACCCAAAAAAGCCGCCATTGGGAGACGCGGCAGAACACGGCGACACCGGCCTGACTCGCGAGCCAGGCGAGCTTCCGGGCGGCAGCGAGGAAAGAGACCTGGAGGGAGTCACGTACCTGCGAGAAGGCCCCGTCGGGGAGGTCGTTGTTCCACTTGTCGCTGACCTTGGCGATCTTGCCGTCGTCGCCGACCTCGATCTGCACGACGCTCTCCATCGTCTGCTCCGTCTTGACGCCCTTGACGGTGTAGCTGTTCTTCAGCTCGAGCTCGATCGGGTTGCCGGCGGACGTGACGGTGTGCGACTGGATCTTGATGGGGTTGAACAGCGCCGGGAGGCCGTACCACTGGGCGGCGAACTTGTCGAAGCCCTCGGCGACGGTGATGTTGTCCTGGAAGGTGGCGTTCTTGGACCACAGCGACAGGTGCTTCAGCGTCGGGTTGCCCTCGAAGAGCTAATAGAGAGGGGAAAAGCTTTGATTAGACCATCGGTCCTGTGGGGGCGAGGGGCGGCAGGGGTCATACGTCTAGAACGCTGCCGACCAGAACCTTTTGCTGCTTTGACAGCGAGACGCCGGACTTCTGCACAATGTCGCTGTTCTTGATGCCGATGGACTCGAAGCTGGGCGCGTTGGAGTCGGCCGAAGCCTGCGCCTTGGCCGTCTCGGAGGGGGTGCCCGAAGCCATGTTTCTCTGGACTTGCTTTGCAAACGACTTGGTATCCGGATGGGTAGCGATTTGCTTTGCGATGTGTCTGGCGGATGAGTGCATCAAGGCGATGATGATGAAGATGAGGGGAAGGGAATCAAGCAAGAGTCAGGGACTTGCTTGTCAGGAGTTTTGGGGTAACGGGTCAGTGAGTGAGTGAGTTGATGATCTCGGTATGTCGTCAACGTCAAAGAGCAACCGTCGTGCGCATATCCATCGCGTCACCGGGCTGACGTGACGCACATTGCCATGATGAGCGCTGACGTCATGACTTTTGGCCCTCATGAGATGATGGATGCGTTTATATCAAGGCACAGCTCGTAGGTGAGGAATGTTGGAGTTGCAATTGCAAGCCGGAAACAGAATCCAGGTAAACTCCTCATTCCTGGCCCTACCGCGACGGCGCTTCCACATGTCCCGCCGTCCCCCGCGCCGGCGTCGAATTTCGCACGGGGCATAAGCGGCACCCGGACCCGCACCGGCGCCCGGATCCGGATACAGACCCGCTTTTGCCGGGGGCAACGAGGCTGACTAATCCTGGACGTAATATCTGTACTAATAGAATTGACAGCGGGCGTCACAAACCTAGTCACTCTATCAAGCAGGGATTCCCCATCCTTCTTATCTCCCTCTGAGTGTCTTCTGAATGGCTGCAATCGATGTCAGTCTATATGAATACATATGTGTAATTTCTTATCAAATATTATATTTGATGAATTGCTTGCGGCCATCCATAGGCATGCCGTGTCTGGTACTCGCAAACATGTAAAATCAAATAACTATAGTTGACCGACGTATTATCATAGGGCGTTGGGCTTCTCTCATCACCCCTCAACAAAAACCAAGCCCACTAAGCGTTGCGCACGCATGCTTCAAACACAATCGAGAGCTTCTTGTGAATGTCGTCCTGGCCTTTGTGATGACATGGCGGAACGGCTCTCTGTTTCTCGCCGTAGGCTGTAGCCGATGACTTCGGGAAAGGTCTAACTGTCCCAGTTGACGAAGCGCTCCGCTTTGTCAGTCAAATAAGCGGCCGGTGTTTTCCGTGCATTCCGCTCGTGCAGATGCCATGTTGTACAAAAAGTAGGGGACCAGTGCCAAGTCATCGGCGTCGTCAATCTAGCTCTGCTCCCACAGGGGACGCCGGCGGGCGGGGGGGGGGGAATGGTTCCTAGTCTCAACGAGCTTATCCATATTCCATGTAACCGGGTGGATACCCCCTCGGCTGGAAAACGCACCCTTAGTCAGTCAATACTGAATACTGTCAAGACATGTGCCGGACTTTGGGTATGTTTTGCACGCCCCTAAAAAGTATGACAACGTGAACGAGTAAGGCATTGTAGCGAAACTTCACCAAGTCGAAAGTGAGCGTGCTCATCACAGCCAGTAAGAGGGAATGCATTAGTCAAGTTTGCAGACACTATTCCTTCCCGACCACCCATTCCAGCCACCCACAATCCGTCTGGTGCTGCCCCCTCTGCATTCGCAATGCAGCCCTCGTCCATCGTCGCCGCCGCGGCCCAGGCGGTCAGGTCAGTTTCCCCAGATCCCCATCTCGGCGATGCCCACTAATGATCGGCACTCGGTGCTACTGCGAAGTTACACTCCCAGGCAGTCGGCGCCGACAGCTGGATCGAGGCCTCTGCGCGCATTTCCTGACCTTCCTCCCCGACCCCCGAGAGGAATGGCCTGCATAGCGATTCGGCGGACCGGCAAATTGGTTTTCTGCGACGGGGACTCCCTATCTTCACTCCACGTGTTCGGGTCTCAGTGGTCCTGATGGTCTATTCGGCGTGGCCTTGCAGATGCCATCTCGTAACGCTTCTGACATAGCTTCGACGAAAGCCGGAAACACGCATATCAGGCGACGGTTGAGCCTTGTGGTTGTTGCATTCATTGGTTGCCGACCTTCAACCGGCCCTCCACACACCCAGCCGAGGGTTCTTCTGGCGTTTTGGGCGTGTTTGCCGTCAACCTCCAACCGGGTCCATCCTACTTGGCAAATAAGCTTCTCCTTTCCAACTGTCCTAGCCACTGCAAGGTAGAGCATGCCAAGACTGCCAGGCGCCTGGGCCGATGACGGCTTTAGCCTGTCGAATCCCATCCATCCGAACATGGATGGGGAACTCTGGCGCCACTTCCGCGCGTAGAACTGCACGATGGGTGTCAGTGACCATTATTTCAGCGACGGTATTGCCGACGAACCAGCGCTAGCCAGGGATGATATGTGGACCTCCCATTGTGTTGGCGCGACCCAGGACGTAGTGATTTGAGTTTTGGGATAGCTGGATTGTCTCCAGTAATTTCCCCGTTGGATTCGTCATGCTCCCAGTTACTCTGACAGGGCTGGCCGCTGTCGTGGACCATGTCTGGACACGTGCGGTGTATTGGTAAACCATTGGAGCGTCTGTTATGGCGTGCAGCGCCATCCTGACCGTCGTGCAGCGGCAAGATCAATTACACATAACGGTTAATCAAGCGGCGTAGCGTCGAAAGGAACTCATCTTCTTCCAGGTTGCTTATCTGCATGACTCGGCTCTGGTTCGGGATGTAGGAAGATGTTGTGCACCATTCATGAAGGTAGGCTTCACGGGACCAATTGAGTAATCCTCAACATCGCCCCACGGCACCAAGAGAAGCTTGTATCAATGAGAATAGAATGGCCCGAAACGGCAGGTCGGCTCTCCAACCAACCCAAGCTACGTCAGCCGACGCCAGGAAAGGTTTCACTTTGACGGATGATGTGCAACTCACTGGTCCAGGCCGGAGGGAGTGTTCGTAAATGGAAATTCTGTCCGTCTAGGGCACTGGTCCGGTTTTTACCCCGTCCTGATTATGCGTGCTGCTGCCATTCTCCGCCAACATTCCAACTCGGAGAAACAGCGGGTCAACCCCATCAATGCAATGATGAGAAAGCAGTCAAGACTTGCAAATTGTCGAGCCATCTTCCAAGTTGCCGAGCACGCTTCAAGATATTTTGCGGGGATCGACCCATAGGTTGTGTTGACGTCTCATGATCTTATTTGTTACCTTTGCCGAAGCCATGCACTTGGCAGCTCGCCGAGCGCGTGCTTTGCGGAAACATGCAACCCTTGTCAATATGTATTGCTTTTGGATGAATAGAACAGACGGCGGTTGGCACATGGCCAAGGTTGTGTTCGTCCATAGACCTTGGCGTTCGTCACCAGTAGTTAGAGTTGATCAACATCAAAACGAAAGGCGGGGAGGTCTCGCAATGGTGCAATAGAAGACCTCCGCGCTGGGCAGGTTGTGCCGCGATACGCTAACATAGGTCATGAATCAGAGAAGTAGATAGAACGTCTAACAATAGATTTTAAGCATCGAAACGATTTACCTGCTTCACCGAGGAGAATAATATATCCTCGATTATATTTTAGGAACGATACCAAATCCGGGTTTCCAGTATCTAATTATACGGTCGATGAACACGCAGAAATGCGCAGTTAACAATTCTCACAAGATGTTAGACGATCATGCACTCGGATGTGCCATTTACCCCTTCGCCATCGTAAGTCAACAGTTCACGAGTATATGCGACCCGGCTCTAGGAAGCCCATGGTACGATTTGATTCCAAGTTGCCGCTGTGGAACCCGCCGCCGTGATAATTTCTAACCACATCCAGGTCGCTGTTCTTCAAAGCCGACTAAATAGGCACAGTCTAATAATACACGCTCTAGCTACCTCCGTACACTGGCAGTCTACTATGAATCATGGCTTTGCATTTGCAGACACCCGAGGCCTACTTCGCACGTATTGATAACCTTGGCTATAGCAACTATAAGTCGTTGGCGAGGTCACCTCGTAGCGCTCCTTCATTTGGAAGCATCGGCATCAATACGGATATACTTGGCAGATTTCAGGGCCACGTTATCACGCACAGGCCGGTGTGATGCGTCACCGCTCCTTACCGTCATTATCAAATATAGCATGTCGATGTTATGACACACCATGAACGGGTTTACCAAGAATCCTCTACTATAACGCAAGGAGCGTTCTCGGTCCTTTCATGGTATAATATTGCCTTGTATTAGGAGTCGCTGCGGCTTGCTATAGACTGCTACTGAACGGGGGTGTATTGTGTGGCATCAGGTGTATTGGCATCAATCCATATAGATCTTGGCCAAGAAGCAGGGAATTTTGGAACCGGGCGGCCGGAAACATGAGTGGTTAGCTGGCTGTAAATACACATATACCCGACTGTCAGATTTCACTTCCGGCTGAGCATTGCGCAATCTACCTAGCGGACCCGTGTACGTAGTATGTCCAAGATACTGTGGTGGAGACAACCAAGTCCATTGTTTCAGTTTTAGTTCCAGCCCCAGTGAACTCGGAGCTTCGGTTTTTTATTTCCAGATCAGTCACATACAGGGTTCTTTGAGTTTTCTGTAGCCGGATGTTCGTCCGAGAAACCATGGACGATAAAGCTTCTTCTTTCGATAACAAAACGTAATGGAAATAGCTCAGCGCCACAGGTCCCCTGCCGTTTTCGATTCGTCGGGGTCCTTGATTCCATCAGCCTCCAGCGATGAGACTTTTCGTAAGAAACGATTTATCTGGCTTACGCGTGACAAAAGCAGCTTCGTCCCGCGAGTTAATCACAAATTCATGGTTCATGAATCTTTCCGCAATATTCAGTAAGGCGTTTGCTTGAGGGGCACATGCTATTAATTGTCACTGTCATAGGTCCTACTAGATCGTACAACGAAGCCCAATCTGTCACTTCTCCGCCGCAGACACCAAAGCCCGATTCTTCACACCATCAGACTCGCCTCAATCAACCCTAGAGTCGAGGATTCAATCACGACAGCGAACTTCTTCTCTGACATATCATACAGCAAACATTAGAGACCAGTGACATTCAAACTTCAAGTATCCATGAAGGTGTTCAATAGAGGCCAGTATCTTTGAGATTTCGCCATGGTCATGGTAAGCAACCAACCAATGACAAGAATGGATTATCGCCATCGGGGTCCATGTGACGGTCAGCCCCCAGCACCACAACTATTCGGCGCTGAAACAATTTGCCCGCCAATCCCACGCGGGGTTCGCTAGTGTTCATCTTGCTAGTCTCCGAGCTAGGTCGGGCGTGAGGAAATAAGCGTCAGAAGCCTGATCGACGGGAGAAGCCCTCAGAGGCTATCGTTTGCCAAGCTTGTGTGCATAAACGATGCGCCCGAGTTATGTGGTCAGCCACTTCGGGGCATGCATGAACCACAGACATCATTCCTGACTGATGAATTGTACGTAATCGCCAGGGAGACTCATCTACGTATCGACGAAGAACTGGTTGGCAATGGCACATGGCCTGCTTTAGTCGCATGCAAGTTGCTCGGTCATAAAGCGGCTCCCAGGGACCAAATGTTGATCCGGTTGGGCTACCCCGGACATGTTTGCTTCCTAGACCTGAAGTATAACTCGCGAGAAACACCCTATCATAGACGTCATGATGGGTTTTGTAGGCACCGTGCTCTGCCGCATGCTCTCGTTATCGCTAACATCCACAAGTTTCACTCGCTGGGTAATATGGCCGACAGGTTTGCAATGCACGCCGTCAACTCTGCCGGTATGAGTTAATGCGGCCTCCGTGAACCCATATCACGAAGTGCTAAAAGACGTTTGTTCCAGCCATGAGCCGTGCCTCTCACGCCCATGGAGTCGACTGTGTCCCGGCCGATGGCATGATTCCGCCATCCAAAGGCAAAGGCAAAGGCAAAAGTGAGACCCCACCACGGGTGTCGAAGATGACCTGGGAGAGGATCTTGGAGGCGGAAAAGGCTGCCAAGGTAAAGAAACAGTCTCCTGCAAAGTGACTGGTACAGTTGTTTCCCGGAGCTTTAATAAAGACGTTTCCTGCAAACATCTGTATCATTTATCGCCCGGCAATTCCCCTCGTATGGATCAGCTATGTTCGGCCTAGGTCCGGCAGCTCCATGCTATTAGTTGGTAACAGGACCACATGCAGGAGTGCAGCTGGTATCCTACGCTGTTTGGCTGTCTGAATTGATAGTTCTGCACCTGAAAAAGTAGGAATCCGACATTACTTGACGGGACGTCCACACTATGACCACGCAAACAAGGCTAAAGATGTCTGGATCTCCAACTCTACCTGTTGGAATACGGATAATCACGTGACTGCCGGCAGGCTGGACCCATAGATATCTCACCAGCAGACAGCCGTAACTTCACCTTTCTAGAACATCACTTATCCATCTAACAAGAGCACTCTTTTCACCCATGACGTTGTGACGATATTGCCTATAGATCGATCCGACCTGTGATACCAACACTACCAGTCTTCAAGCACTCTCACACAAACTTTTTTCCTTTTAGGTTAACGAACTAGGCTACTTGAAATTAGGCAAGAAGTTCGACACGTCGCTCCTGGTTTATATCCTAGCATATCTGAATCAACATACTGTGCACCGCCAAATAGCCTTTCATAATAGGCTATTATCTCTGAGAACGCTCTTGAAATGTGGTCGCTCAGTTGTATTTTGAGTAAGAAAGCAACGAACGATGTCAGCTTTGTATGACAATTACATGCGGAATAATGGTCTTGATTCAGCTGGTTCTGATACCTTCAAGAACGAAAACTGGATTAGGGTGAAGCGACCATAATCTTTCTTTCGTTGGATAAGGCGGGCTAGCTGACAATAACTTGGCTTTAATCAATCTTATGCATGTCTCTCAGATTATACTGTGCTTAAATGGGACAGGCTTCCTGTCTCACTGCCAATGCCGCTGTACAGTCAAGGGGGGTGAGATCACCCGGAGCCCAAGGATCGCATTAAAGGCCTGAGCAAACTGATGCCAGCAGCCAGATTCCTAGAGTAGTTACTGGCAGTCATATTGAAATACTTCACGTGAAAATCTTCATCATCTTACCACGTATTAATGATGGAGGATTACTTTATGTGATATCCCTATTCTACAGAAGACCATTTTTAAACGACTTAAGCTCAGGCTGAGGCGCTCTGGTCTAGTTCTATTCTCAACCAAATAAGATCTCGGAAAAGAAAGCGCTGTCTAGCTTCGGCCGGATCACGTTTGACAATACGCCTTTTCTTTAACTCGGCCATCTTTCTCTTTACAAATGGATCCATGGCTGCTCTCTCCTCCTCGCTCAGCAGCTGTACTCTCGTCTTCCACACATCTTCCTCGAGAACACCTTTTTATCGATCACCGAAATATCTCTCATCTAGAAATTTCCAATACATTGTGTCGAAAGCCCAACTTTCCTGGCCCCATAGCTGAGGACAACCCTCACCGTCTCCCAGCTTTCTCACGTATACGTAGAAAACGATGCCGGTAAATGACTGGGACCGGCGAGGTCTGCTTCTGCTTTCTTCATAGTGGGGAGACAAGTCTTCAGCCGCATTCCGTACGTTTCTCCCCACTCGTCGATGCCGGATGACCACATCCCCGCCGTCTCAATGAGGAGCCACCAAGGTGGGTCGAGAAAAAAACTGCGTAGGTCCAACATACCTATACTCCCAGTCGATGAGGGCAGCAGTCTCATCCGTTTCGGAGAGGAGTATGCTTCCTGCCCGAAAGTCATCGCCCCAGAGTCGAAAAGGATCAGAGCGGAAAGGGGCCGGGGATACCGCGAGAGCTGGAACATTGCAGGACTGAGCGGACCAGTTGTCCTCGGCGAACCCGAAGATCCGAAGGTAGAAAGAGGATCTTGTCTAGCCAATCTCCGGAAGATTTGGCGCGCCACATGTTTCGGCAATCATCCTCAGACACTAACACCATATGTTCCTCTCACTTCACTTAAATTTTCTGTCTTTATTGCTTTTCTACTTCTTAAGCTAATTCATTTTCTATAGAGTGCCCTTAGTGATTCAAGTGAGCGTAGATGATGGAAGCTGTTATTAGTGCATTTTTGGTGGACCAAAGCTCTGAGTCAGTTGTAAAGGGGTTTTTGCCAGAAGCGGTCATATACAGGTCAAATACCAAAACCACACGGGCCAAATGCCCGCACTTAGCTTCGTCCTCTTAAGCACAGGGTAGTTTACTACTGTCCCTAAACACACCTGATAACAACAAATTAAGAGGTGTAGTTCCCTTTACAGAGTTGTTTCCTGTTAACCTTTGTTCTTCGGCCTCAATCTTCTATACCGTTATAATGCACGCCTCAACAAGCATTTGCGTCTCACTATCTCTTCTAGCTGGCCTAGTTGCTGCAGATACCTGCTGTCATGGTAGTACAGCTGATACAATCATTCTGTATAGCCCTTGGCCTAAACTTTTTCAGCGTAATATTGCTCCTGTATACCAACAGAACCAGAAACACTCGTGCGTCTGATGTTTGTTACTAACATCATCTGGGAGTGTTCCAGCGTGAGTCTGATATAGAGAATGGTTGTGACGGAAACGATGATTTCCCAACCGGACGATCTGTACAAACTACCATAAAAGGCGGTTGCGAACCTGGTTCCTCGACTGGCACTATTTCTTGTGCCTAAAATATTGATGAATATAATCGCCCTAAACACCCATAAGCGGTCTAGTGCAGTTCACCCAATAAATGTAATATCACAGTACGTAAAACCCAATACGCGGCAACTCTGACCCGTGCCGTATCTCAATGTCTTAATGCGGTATATAATACCTAATAACGCAGAGCAACTGCTAAATCCGACTTCACTTCAACCATGGCCTGGATGCATACGCGAACGATCTTTAAGCGCCGGAACGTTGGCGACAACAGGGTCGCTACCGTGATTTGACGTACCGGCGATGATGTGCCTAGAATATAAAATACCCAAAAGAGACCGCCGATCTCCATGCGGGGTAAATACAAATAATATATGCCAGGGATTCGTGCCTCTCGTTCTCTCTTGTCCTTCCCGGGAACCTCATCTGACAAATGTGCATGAAAGCCTGGTGTCGCCAAGCATCGTATTCCAGGAATATCGGTTGCTAGGGCCAGAAGACTTCCGCTAGCGCCATGGCAGCTCACATAATCTTGGAGGATATTGAATCCACGTCGGGACGAGGGCTGATGAGACATGACATTGAACGCACGACACGGTGAGGGGTCCTGGATCACCGCAAGTGGCCAAACCAACCTCGGGTCCCCGGTCCGGGCCTCCAACGGTTTTCTAATGGGAGAGCAAACCTTTCCGAACAGCTTGATCCCGGGGTATGACACGCCGCCACGAGGAGCGTCGAAAAGCGACCACATAGCCTTGGCACGCCGCAGGTGGTGAGCACAGCGGCCACCGAGCGACCTAGTGGTAAGCCAGCTTAAGCAAGGGGGAAGGAAATCGCTGGGCAATGCCAAGTGCGCACGGCATAAGGGACCAATTGTTGCCGCAGCGGCCCCGCCCGCGCCAGCTGTATGCCACATCAATGCTACTGCTTGGCGACATCCTCACCGTGCCCGGTTGATGTGTTTTCAGCCAGGAGCTTCTAGACCACAGCAAGGGACATAAGCAATAATGGTGAGGACATGGCGCGATTCCTTTTGGCATGGCTGTTGTGCCCTCGATCACATATAGGATGGAGGTGTTCCGCATGTTGTCGCCGCTCGCATCTACCGCCCCATCTGTTGGACAGGGGCTTGCCAAGGACTCGCTTTCCTCCATATCAAGCTCATCGGGTCAAACATTGAGAGCACTGCCTTGCAGAAAACATGGTGCACCTCAAAGTGCGGTGTCTGTTGGCGGCAGCCTATGGCGCAGTAGTAGTTGCTGCTGCTGTGTGCTCCTCCGACCTCCTGGTGGATGACTTGTCCACCTCGTTCTCAACGAACCTAAACAACCTCGGCTCGTGGACGTCAGGTAGAATTCCCCAACGCGCTGGTCTCCGGCTGTCCTCGAAGGCCTGCAATTGACCGACTTCAATAGACGATGGCAGCATGGCCAGCATCTCGGCGTCGGGGGGCATCCTCAGCTTCACACCCAAGAGCGGAGCGTACTTTTACGAGACGTTCCCCTGCCAGGCGCTGCAGGCCGACTCGTACACGCACGTACAGCTTGACATCAAGGCACCCGCGTCGGGCGCGGCTTTTACAACCGAGCTCAGCTGGGCCTCGAGCTGTTCGGCAACAACCACGACGAAAACAGCTTTCCGGGTCGCCGGTCTTACCGGCGGATGGCAGACGCTCCGCATTCCACTGAGCAGTTTTGCCGGGGCGAACCTCGACGCGGCCCTGTCCGTGGTCATTAGTTCCTTCTCGTCTACGCAGCAGTGGCAGTTGGATAAGGTGCAGTTTGTCTGCGGCCAGCCTACGACAACCTCTGCCGGTGAGCTAGAATCGGCTGGTGCTTACACGGTTTTCAATTGACTGGTACTAACCATGTCCCATAGCGACCTCGTCTACTCAGGCCCCTACCATTCCAGCATCATCCACCACGCTGTCTACACCTCCGTCGTCATGCTCACCACTGCTGGTGGATGACTGGGCGTCGCAGTCACGCCTCAGCTTCCTGGCATACAACGCCCTCTTACTGCCGACTGGTGACGACGGGACGATGCAATCTGTCGTGGTGGACAACCACCACGTGACGTTGACGCCGAAGTCCACCTCATCGTACTTCTACTCCCAGGTAGGGTGTGTAGATGCCACAAGGTATGGTGGAATATCGCTCTGGGTCAAGGCCCCAGCCGGGACCGCTTTCAAAATTGAGCTGTCTTCCAAGACGACATGCGACGGCGCGGCGACGGCATCGTCGACCCAGACGACAGCTCAGCTGGGCTGGACATTCGACGGGACCGAGAAGCTGTACAGCTTCCCCTGGTCCAAGTTCAGCGGGATCAACCTGGCCAAGCTGAGATCCATCGTGATCTCGGCGCCCAACCAGCCGCTCAACCTGGGCCCCCTGGCATTCTACTGCGGCAACACCCCGAGCGGCTGGATCGTGCCCTCGGCCACCAGCCCAGCGGCGCCAACACAAACCGCGGAGGCACCGGCCGGTACGGCATCGGCGTTCGTTGTCGACGCCTTTAGCAACCCGAGCACGAACTCGCTCGGGTTCTGGCACGGCGGCGAGGACCTGAGCCTCAGCTGGGGCCAGAACCGCGTCACCATTGTCGCCTCGGCTCCCGACTACGCCTTCACAACGCTCATGAGCAACGGCTGTCGAGACCTGCGCGGCCACAGCGGCTCATACCTGCACATCGCCTACTCCGGCCACGCCAAGTTCTCCGTCTCGCTGCAGCAGCACAACTCGCAGTGCAACTCGGGAGTCGCGCCGTACCCCGAGACGAGGGACAGCCTCGAGGCCGGCCGGTACGCGACGGGCAACGACATCTACATGCCCATCTCGCACTTTGACATCGACCTGCAGCGCGTCAGCAGCGTCGCCATCAGAGGCATATACAGCCCCGACGCCGTGGTCCTGAGCAGGGTCGAGATCGTCCCCGCCATCCCCCCGGGCGTGAGCGTGCCCCGGAAGCTGCCCTCCGGCACCCTCATCTTCTCCTGCACGCGGCCCAACTCTTTCGCGTTCGGGATCGACGACGGCAACCCGAGGTACGCCGCGCGGCTGGCGCAGATCATCCGCGACGCGGGCATCAAGGTCACCTTCTTCGCCGTCGGCGCGGTGCTCGAGAACAACGCGACGGGCATGGCCGACCTGTACCGGCGGCTGCGGGGCGAGGGCCACCAGATCGCGCTGCACTCGTACACGCACCCGCGGATGGAGGGGCTCGCGAGCGCCGAGGCCATCGACTGGGAGTACAGCGAGGACTACCGCGTGATGGCGGGCGTCTTTGGCGAGAAGTCGGGCTACCTCCGCCCGCCCTACGGCGTCGAGGGCGCGCGCATGCGGCAGCGCTGGGCGGCCGCGTCGGGGGCGGCCAGGCCGTACATCGTCAACTGGAGCGTCGACGTCCAGGACTGGCTGTGGGCCGAGACGAGCACGCCGGAGAGGCAGGTCGACGCCTTCAGGGCCGACGTCGCCAGGGGGGGCAACCTCGTCGTCATGCACTTCTCGTACAACTCGACGGTCGAGTACTTGCCCGAGTTCATCAGGCAAGCCAAGGCGACCGGCAAGCAGATCATGCGCATCGACCAGTGCCTGGAGGATCCGAACGCGCCGCCGCTTTAACATGCCGGAAGCGTCGTCCGGGGACGGAGCAATAATACTAGGTAATTGAGAGACTGTGACGAGCGCGGTTCTCATGTCTATTTACCACCACCTCCGTGGCAAGTGTAGATGTTCTCGGGGTCCGGGTTGCTGCGTATGTACACTGCATCTAATAATACATCTCACCATTGGTGATATAGCGTGTATCTATTGTAGCTTGCTTGGTTCTAATGTGTAATGTACCGCGTCGTCTACGTCAGGCTAAAACAACAGACAGCTCCCGAGCTTGCTCTACGCAGCCCACTTCAGGGCTTTCCGATGAGCTCGGGGACGTCGGTAGCGGCAGCGCTGGTCTTCTTGCCCCTGCCGCCGAAGCCCCAGCGGATCTGGTTGGGCATGCTGACCTGCACGCCGAGCTCGTCCGCCCAGCCGAAGACCAGGCCGGGGTTCTTCTGGAACCCGCGGCCGACGAAGACGAGGTCGAGGCCGTCCTTCTCCAGCAGGTCGTTGGCGAGCCCGGCGTTCTCGATGGCGCCGACGGAGGCGACGGCCATCCTGCCGCCGACGGCCTGCTTGGCCCTGACGGCGAAGGGGGCCTGGTACGCCGGCGCGACGTGCGGGTGCTGGCGCTCGTGGTTGCCGCCGGTGCTCACGTCCAGCAGGTCGACGCCCCGCTCCGCGAGCAGGGGCGCGAGCCTGACGGTGTCGTCGCCGGTCCAGGACTCGGGGATGTCCTCCTGCTCCTCCAGCCAGTCGGTGGCGCTGATGCGGAGGAAGAGGGGCATGTCATCGGGGATGATGGCGCGGGTTTGCTCGACCTGTGTGTTCCGGGTCAGCGACGGGAGGTCTCGCATGCGCTCTCTCTCTCTCTATCAAGACTTACAATCTCCAAGGTCAGTCTAACTCGGTTCTCCCTTGGAATCGTAAAAAGAAAGAAAAAATGTCAGCTTTATCCCAGGGCGATGCTTCCAAGGGCGAGAACTTTACCAGCTCCCACCATACTCGTCGGTCCGCTTGTTGCTAACAGGCGAGAGGAACTCGTGGAGGAGGTAGCCGTGCGCTGCGGTTCAAACTGTCAGCAGCGCCGGTGACGCGCGGCATTCCGGGGCCGAGAGGCGAGGAGATCTCGCAGCTCACCGTTGTGGATCTCGATCGCGTCGAACCCGGCAACCAAGGCCCTGCGAGTGGCGTCCGCGAAAGCGGCCTTGAACTCCTCAATGTCCCGGATCGACATCTCCCTCGGGGCGGCGTGGTGGTCGTTCCAGGCGATGGCGCTGGGGGCGTGCACGTCGTCGGGCCAGCCGTTGAGCTCCTTGCCGGCGACGCTGCCGGAGCTCAGCCACGGCGCGACGGTGCTGGCCTTGCGGCCGGCGTGGGCGAGCTGGATCATGATCTTCTGGCTCTGGCTGTGGGCGAACTCGACGACCTCGCGCAGGGGCGCGATCTGGCTGTCCTTCCAGAGGCCGACGTCCTCGGGCGTGATGCGGCCGCGGGGCTGGACCGCTGTGGCCTCGACGCAGGCGATGCCCGGGCCGCGCTGGATGATTCCTCCCATGTGGGTTTTATGCCACTTTACAAGGGGAGAGGGGGAGGACGGGGGGTCAGCAAGACTTCACTTCACATGCGTTTGAGTGCCGCCGCTCGCTCGCTCGCTCGGCTTACCATCGTATAGTGGCCATCCTGGGCGGAGTACTGGCAAAGCGGGCTCAGCCCGATGCGGTTCTGGAGGACCTGGGAACGATCAGCGAAAAGCTTGGAGGGCGGGGGGGCCGTTGTCTGCGACACACCAAGCCTCGCAACTTGAGAGGGCGGAAGAGCTTGGGAACATCCGTCTGGCCCTCCGGCAGCAGCGCGGTGCCCGCCGGCGGATCCTGCTTGGGTGTGAAGTACGGGATTCCGGGGGCCGGCTCGTTGACGTGGCCACGCAGGGTTTCCGCCTTCCGGTGGATGTTGTGATGTGTCGTCGACATTGCTTGCGGGTGTTTGTTTTTTGAGAGAGAGAGAGAGAGAGAGAGAGTCTGATTGGACCTTGGAAGGTGTCTTGAACGAGAGGATGAGGGTTGGTTGCCAATGCAAGTAGGGTAGTTGTAAGACTCTTACAAGCACGGCGTCAGACTCTAGTTACGAGACGGAATTCTGCGTCGCTACGCGCGCAACCATGGAGAGGGGAGCGGACCTCAGGGGGGGTTTAATAAACATAACAATTGGACAGAACCGTCACTGATTGATAATCCACGGTTGCAAAGAAGCTTCTCAAGCCCGGCGTACACGTCATTATTATCGCTGCGTTAATCGCTCATTGGCTAGACGTAGTCTGGCTGCTCCATCGATATTCCCGACTGCTCCCGCTGATACCGAACCACGACTCTCCGCACAGAGATGAAGTTTCTCGAAAGAGCGGGACGCGACCCTTTCATTCGGCTGTGAGAGCCGGCGGCTCCGCTAGACCCCACGTGGGAGGAGGTTAGGACGGAAGATAGATCCCGCCGGACACGTGTCCGAGGATCAACAAGGTTCTAGTTCCGAGGTTCCATGCCAGCGTGTTTCCCATCTAGAACACTTTCCATTGTGTTAGTGTGAGTATCGGGTACGATGCATACACTGTGTTCATCCAAGTGTTGGAGTATTCTTGTGCCTTTGATACGGACCTCGGTGTCCGGAAGTTTGAGAGGAGGGGGGATAACCCTCTAGAGGAACGCATCTCCAGGGTCGCTCTTCTGTGGATTCACGCTCTCTGTCCTATTCGAGAGACGGACACGACACGCCTTGGTCCCTCACGTCGTTCTGGCTCGGCAGCTCCCAGCCAAGCTCACGTCCTCGGACCCGTCCCGTCTCACACCGCGCCGCTCATCATGAAGCCCGGCCCGCTCAGCGGCCGCGTCCTCCACACCAGCCCGTCGGCCTCGCCCCTGAACTCGGCGGCCTCCTCCACGAGCTCCCACTCGCCCGCCGCCCCGCCCTTCCTGAGCGACCGGAAGACGATGGTCTCCCCGGCGTCCTCGAAGACGAACTCCCGCCGGCACAGCCGCCGCCACTGCTCCGCCGGCGTGCCCTCGCGCGCGTTCTCGGCCTCCAGCTCCCGGTTCCGGCGCAGCACCGCCAGGAAGGCCACGCTGTCCCACAGGCCCTCGCGCCGCGGGTGCGCCTCGAGGATGCGCGCCGAGTTCTCCCGCACGAGCGGGTCGCGGCACGTCATGGCCACGACGGTCAGCTGCCACGCGAGCCCAAAGTCCATGGAGAAGACGTGCGCCGCCGACCTGATGCCCTTCTGCTGCTCGCGGAGGAGCGTCTCCGCCACGTCGTTGACCTCGCGGCAGTACGGCGTCATGGACGCGATGGCCGCCTCGTCGGCGTACCGCGGGAAGAGGCTGTACAGGCGCGCGACGAGGTAGTGCATCCTCAGGTGCAGGAGCCTCAGGTACTCCGTCCTGGGGACGTCGGGGTCGGACAGCGCCCGGTTGTACAGCGGCTCGAAGGACCGCCGCCACTGCTGGAGGTTCGCCGTCGACCTGTCGCAGTACGCCACCAGCTCCGGCTGGTCCTGTATCAGCCCGAGCACGCGGTCGATGTCGTCCTCGTCCTTGACCTCCCCGAACCTGAGGTCGTCGACGACGGTGAGGAGCAGGGGGGCCAGCTTGGCGTTCCGGCGCTGGCAGGTCTTCCACCACGCGTGCGCGTCGTCGGCGTCGCAAAACGCGTCGGGCATGTCCCTCCCCCAGTCCCCCGGGTCCGTGTAGCGCTGGATCTGCATGTTGTACGTCTCGATGGTGTGGCCGCGGGCCTTGAGGCCCTTGGTGAGCTCGTAGGCGGGCGAGCGGCTTGACGAGACGCGGCCGCTGAGGACCGTGCGGCTCTGCACGTCGAGGTGGGTGTACATGTCCAGGACCTCGGCGATGAGCTGCCTGGGGTCCGGGGCGAGGTTCCAGATGCGCTGCTCCGAGTCCCCGCTCATCAGGAGCTCGTGCAGCATCATGAAGCCGAACTTGACGTGCTGGAGCGCCGAGTGGCGGTTGCCGCGCAGGGCCTCGAAGGCCACGAAGAGGACGGACAGCAGCACCGCCTCCTGGATGCTGGCCGTGTGGAAGTCGGCCTGGCCCTGGAGCCGCAGGGCCTTGCAGTAGTGGACGACGGCGTTCTGGTAGTGCTGGCTCCGCAGCAGGCTGGCGACGTTGTGGAAGTTCCTCGCGACGACGTAGGAGGAGCTCTGCGAGAGCGCCCTGCTGATGGCGCCGATGCTGATGGCCGCGTGCCGCAGCGCCGGGTTCTGGCGGCTGAGCTGGGGTATCGTCGTCGTCCACAGCTTCGTCCTCGAGAAGGACGCGCCGCCGAGCGAGCTGCTCAACAGCTCGTTCCAGTCGCCAAAGTAGACGCTCTGCAAGTCGGTGGCGAAGTCGAGCGTGTTCACGTTGGGCTCCCTGATGAGCCCGCGCGGACTGCCCGGACGGCACGCGCTCTCTGGGTCCGGCCGCCTCTCGACCTCCCCGGGGACGACGGCCTTGCTCCTGTTCTTGCGCGGCTTCACGGCGTATCCGTCGCAAAGACCGCGGGTCTTGAGGCAGTTCATGCAGTGAGGCTTGGCTTCATCGCATTTGATGTGTCGTTTCCTAAGGGGTGAGGATTATTAAAACAACGTCAACGGGGCGGCGGCACGTTTTGTAAGTCTGGTCTGGTGAGCAACTCACTTGCCTGCTGATCGTAAGCAGCGTTCTACGTGCACGTGTGATACGCATCATCATCAGGGGAAACGGGGGGGGCACTAACAGGTAACACAACCTGTCCTCACTTTAGGGGTGCTGGTCCGGGTGTGTCGAGGGCGGTGGGCGACGGGGCGTTTGCCAGTACCGTCCTCGCTCTCGACAGATCCCACGGAGCGAGAAGCGGTGCCCCCCGGGGGCAACAAGGTGGAGGAGGCGGCCGATGTGGACGCCGTATCTACAGGAGGACCGGGATCCATGCTGGGTCGGGTCGGGTCACGATGAGAGAATTGACCGAGGGTAACTGGGCCTAGGCAGGGCCAGCTTTCGGCCAGCATGTACGGCTCGCTCGCGCTCGGGTTCGACTAATGCAGCTGTGCGCCGCCGGCAGATTCGACTCAGCAAAGCCGATTAGGGGCCCGAAGATGGCAGCGCGTCAGACTCCTCCGACTGCGGCAATGCCAACAACAACAGCAAGATATGCTATCAGGGGTCGGTGTTTGTCTGCCCAAACGGAAATGGTTGTTTCTTGACGAACCGATGTACGAGTTCCATCTCCAGGGCAAACAAACTCCAACGATAGAGCAGCGCCATTTGTCATCAATTCCCGGGGTCACACCATATGCAGCAACTTGAACAGTCATCACGGGGTGATCCCGGGTTATACGAGGGATGGGATGGATGGTCTTGGTGCATATGAAAGTTGTGCAAAGTCTCTCCGCCTCTTATGCGGCCCCCTTAGTTGCAAAGAGAGGCTTTTGCTTATCCTTGCATCGGAAGCCGTCTTACCATCCGCCGATCATCAGCTAAGAGAGAGAGACCGCCCCGATAGCGTATGCCAATGCCCTGTTTGCCCTGCTTCTGTGCGTATTCTGACTTGCTTGCTTGCTTGCACTGTCCGAGTTGAGGTTAGCCTGCTTCTATATCTGCAGCTGTCCTACATAGATAGTACTACGCACATACAGCAAGCCCCCCAGAAAGCGGGTGTCTCTTCTCCCCCGGCCCCCGTTTGCCCATGTCGAGTTTCACATGTGGCATCTCACCAAGTCCATATAACACGCCGGTCCCCCCCCCCCCCGCATCCCATCTTCTCCCGTCCTTCTCTCTTCACGCAACGACTCTCTCGCCCGTCGAGATCCCCCCTTCTTCAATCTTTGAATTGCCATCTACCGGCCCCCTTGGTTAACGGGGCCGCTACACTCTGCAACAATGCCAGTCGCAACTGCAACCGCAAGCTGCGCCGCGCGCCAGGCCGCCACAATGTACTTCAAGCCTGCCCAACAGGCCGACGCATTGGGCGCAAGATAGTTCCAGTCTGCCCGACGAGGCCGGCCTGATACACGACCTCCAGCAGTATCAAGCCCAGCAACAGCAGCCGCTATCGCAGTTGTCGTCGCCGGACGCCGGCCTCCAGGGTACGGGCTTTGGGCTCTTCGGCCCAGAATCCGTCCACGATCCGAGCCTCGCCTTTCTTGATCCGTCACCTTGGGACACTCTGCCGTGGACGTCGTCTGCTGCTTCTGCGACGCCTCACGTCGGTGCCGGTCCCCTCGACAACTCGATTGGCCAACGTGAGATTTTGCCCTGCGAGACTCCCCTTCATCGATCCCCCCCCCCCCCCCCGGATGAGTCAAGCCTCGGGCCGCGCTAACTATATATCCTCCAGCGTTCCCGTTCATCGACACCTCACCGCCCGCCCTCTTCGACACATTCCCCGACAACTTCCTCTCGGTCCGGCTGGATCCCGCCTTCGGGTCCAGCGACAGCTCCAACTCCAACAGCCCCAACCAGCCCCCGCCCCTGGACATGTCAGTGTACGCCAACGTCCCCTCGGGGGCCCCTCCAGCCCACCGCCGCTCCTCTCCCAACTCGGACGGTCGCGGCTCCGAGGTCGCGACGCCCCACGCCGACAAGGTCCTCCGCCGGCAGCGGAACACCATCGCCGCGCGCAAGTACAGACAGAAGAAGGTCGACCGCATCGACGAGCTCGAGAGCTTGCTAAAGGAGATGACGCGCGAGAGGGACGACTTGCGCATCCGTCTCGCTCGTCAGGAGGCCGAGACCGAGGCTCTGAAGCGCATCATGGAAAGGGACGCGGCGAAGAAGTAGCTTGGGGTCAGCTTCCGCTCGGGTTTATGTGTGTTTCGGACCAGGGAGGGGGGGGTTGATTCTGGTCAGACGGCGTCGGCTGGGAGGCGAATCCGTCGTGGCTCCGTCTCCAAGGAGGGAGCACGAGTGCTTGCTTACTTACCATGTGCCCGGCGCCTTTTTTTCAAGTCGTAGTCTTTGAATGGAATGAATGGTTCTCAATCGCTTATACTTGCCTTGCATTCAATGTGACCATTCGCTGCATACACGTGTCATGACCAGTGCCATCTTGTTGACGCACAGCGGAAGATGAGCTTTGCTGTTATATACTGGCGCTGTACCATCATTGTCGCACAATGGTCTAGAGTTGATCACATATGGCTCATTCACCATGCAACACTCTTTTCTCCACCAAGCGCGATACAATATACAAAAAAACTCCAGCGATGGTTCTGTTCTTCCTGAAGGGTAAAGTGTTTATGTCAGTTTGTATTCTGTCCTGATGGCCCATCCAGCAGACAGACCCAAGACCTGGGCAAAGCTCAATACAGTGACAGAACCTTGCTCATGAATTGGTCGAAGGAAGGGAGAGTATCGGCGCGTGCTCGGATTCGGGGGAGGGGGGGCAGACATGGAGGTTCTGGCATCATCCCAGCCAATGTCCACCTCGAAATGCATAAATCCCTGCTAGCGCGGATGAATCATCGTGAGCCACGCTTGGCGTCCAATCCGGATCTGACCACCAGCAGCCACGCGGGCCAGTCGCTGGACGCCTTTTCCCTTTTACGGAGGAGGAGGAGGAGGAGGAGGAGCTTCCACGGACACCTTGACGACCGCCACCCCGACGGCAATGGGGCAAGGGGGGGGGGAAGACCCCGGGGCCTCTTTTGTTGCATTAATGAAGCTATGAGAGTTCTCTCGAGCCAGCTGAAGCGCAACCATGTAGATAAACGAGGTTTACGGCTCTGCATAACTCGGCATAATTCATCGCAACAGCGGCTGGCGGCACCAGTCTCTCGAAATAGACCTCATTCCCCTCCCCACCCACTGTTTCCAGAATTTGCAGTGCATGTCAACGGCCGTGCCTGGGCCAAGGTGGTATGATGCTAAAGATTTGGCACTGAGCTCCATCATGTTGCATGACGCACTATTCACGCTCCTGTAAACGACTTGTATGTCCTCATTTCTGTATCGAATGTAAAGTTGTAAATGTGAACGGCCAATATCGCAATATCAGGCGGTGGTATTAGAGGTCTTCTAGAGTGATAACTCTCTGTCGACGGCTCAAAACCTCGTCTTTACCAGGTATTAAACAAGAGATAGAGGCTGTCGTGTGAGGTACTCTGAAATAGCGACAGAAGCGCCATCTGAGGTTTGACTGGAGCACTCAAGAGATGCCATCGTGATGCTAGACCAAGACCACCACTTCTGAATGCATCGACGCCATCCCAGATAGCAACTGAGACCAGTATGCCAACAACCAATACTGGCTATACCGGGCTCTCTTGAGGTACGTTTTCGGTCCCAACGCATTGCATTGCGGTGGCGCCGTGCTTGCAGTCCACCTCCGGTAACCGTGCCAGCCAGTTTGCTTGGAATTTTGACACCAAGTTCCAGTGTCACCTCTGGAGCCGGGTGTGTGGGTGAGGGGTTGTGTGGCACCCAACAAGCCAGCCAGCCGGATTTCCGTTTTTGGTATGTTATTCAAATCGACTTCCAAGCGTATGAAAGATCCTCGCTAGACGATCTTCTACGTCAACTGCCAATGGTCGGTTGGGTTGAGATGGGGGCCTACAGAAGACCTTCACCATCCATGTCCTTGATCAGGCTCTCGTGCATCCATGAAGACGCGGGACTCGGGCGGCCACGGTGAGGAGCAGATCCTGAATCTGCCAATGGATACAGCAAGGCTCGGCATGCCGCTTGTGTAGAGCACAACGACATCTATCGAGTGCCGAGCTATTTACACCAGGCGCGAATAGGAGACCCCGCATGCACGACACCGTTGGATGGCGTGATGAAAAGCGAGGCTTCAACGCCGTTTACCACTGGAAACGAATCAGGCATTTGGTTTTTGGGAAATGTCTGTACGGGCCCTTTTGGGTATACTCAAGGCAGTGATTTGGGACGACCGGCCAAGCAGTCAAGCAGGCTACATACACATATCTCAACGACGTGGGGGACGCTTAGCCACTGATTTGGCTGCAGCGACGGACAGCCTGCATGAGAACTGCGCTCGCCGTCTGCAAGTCCAACACAAGCCATTCACGCGGGATAGCAAGGGCCAATGAAACGCCTGCTAAGGCGCCCCCATGCTGCTGTCCGAACCGACGCTTCTCAGATGTTAGCAATGTCCGCGCACGAAGCTGGACGAACCGCTGCACCTTGGCCTTGTCATCACAGCGGGGAAGAGGCCGCCTCGGACGCGTCTGACGGACGCCTTGCGGCCTGAAGCAAAGACGGCGCAGTCCAGGACCATCGCGCGTGGGCCATCACCGGTTCGTTCGCCCACGCAAAGACGGGGCGGTCGACTGTTGGTGCGACAAACGGGAGGCCAGTCAGCACATGTAGGAGCGTTCGATTCTTTATAAAGGTGTGCCGGAGCCCGTCGATTTAGCTGGGACATGCATGGCAAAAAGCCCTCGCCAAACATTGAGACGAGCAAGATGGCCGTACCACATCTGCCGGAGGCCGAGGAAGACCGGAACCCCAAGATTGGGCCCAAAGTGTCGTAAGTTGAGATCCCTGTCAGTGGTGTACGGTCATGGGCTAAAAGCGTCTTCAAGCCCTTACGCAAGCCCCGGCTGTCAGGTCTACTTCAAGAGCGGGCAGCTGTTCAGAATCCCGCGCGATCTAATATCCGGACTCGGGAGCATCTGCAATGGCTTGAACAAAATATATCTCGGAGACGTTCCGGACGAAGCGGGCCACACAGTCCTTCACTACCTCCACACTGGCATGTGGCAAACCCTCGACGACGCGGACCTGCCCGACGAAGCCAGGCCTCTGAACCAGCTAGAAGTCGGCTTACACGTCTACGCCACGGCGCAGACGTACGGCCTGCCGGGCTTAGCGGCGCTCGCCAAGCAGGAGATCCATCAACATGCGGAGGCGCTGCCCGCTCTGCAGGTCCTCGTATCGGCGTCCGACGCTTGCCGACTCTTGGGGGAGGACGACCCCTGGTTCGCGTCCTTCGTCAAGCTGCGCGTCGAGGAGCTGGTCCGAGGCGCCTCTTCGTCGGAAAAAACGCGCTTCTTGACGTGCTTCGACGCGGCGACGCCGTACTCCAGGATGCTCGCCGGGCTGATGGTCGACATATTATGCCGCCAGGGCTCGAGCCCCTTGTCCCCCGAGCCCCGGACGCCCCAGACCGAACCGGACACAGCATCGAAGCCCGAGGCGGCTCCTCCATTAGAGGCCGCCGCGGTGATTGACCAGGAACCGACGAGCCAGGACGACCCCTGGGCCTGGACACCCACTGCGAGACATATTAGCAAGAAGAAGAAGAAGAAAAGGGCGTCTGAACACCCCCCTGAAGAGGCAGTCCCTCCGACGGCTATCGCAGAGCCAGAAGCTGAACCGGCGCCAGAGCCAGAACCAGTCCCGGAGCCAGGGCAATGGACGGAGCCGGAGCCGGAGCCGGAATCAACTCCAGAACCAGCTCCGGAACCAGCCCAGTGGGTCGAGTCAGAGCTAGAGCCGGAACCGGCGCCAGAGCCAGAGCCAGAGCCAGGGCAATGGACGGAGCCAGAGCCCTTGGAAGTGACGAAGGATGCATTGGCTGATGTTGGCGACGAGTTTCCGGCGGCTACGAGCAGCAAGAAGTACAAGAAGAAGAAGAAGAAGGCCCCGGCGATTGATGTTGGAGCATGAAACCGCCCGAGCTGTCGCGCATCGCCGGAGTCCAGGTCGCAGGAACAACGGCATCATCATGGCGGGGGTGGAAGGTCTGGTGAGGTGGATGAGGGCGAGCCAGCGTGAGGGTTTCCTTGATATCACACTTGGTGTTTGGCCACAGCAACGACACCCACCTCTCATGGACGTGTTTCTTCTCTGTTCCTGTCTCGCCGTATCTCGGTCGTTTCCCACGTTCCAAACTTTTAGGTCCGTCTTTGAATACATTGCTTTGTCTCTCGTCGCATGATGTGGTCTCGCCGGCGGTTGAAGAATTGTCTGAAGACTTCATGGCCAAGTACCAAGTACGGCACAGATAGTCCTGGAGATGGCCAATTCACCAGCAAACAGCGCTCAGTTAATACACAGCTTGAATCAATACATGTAGGCACCTGGCTTTCAAGTTGGATTTCAAGACCAAGGTTGGATCCCACTGGGGTATTAATCCAAAAGACCCCCCCCCCCGCTACATCTAAAACCAGGTAAAATAAGTCTTTGCCCTTGCCTCTTCGTCAAGATGCCTTACAGCCCTACACGCATGCCGCCGCCGATCAGAGCTTCATAGTCAGCGGGCTTCTGTGGCACGTATTATGCCACGCTTGCACAGGGTACACAGTTAGTATATATATAAGATGGCATAACCTCATTCTAAGAACCGATTAACTCTGCTCTTTATCAACACATGTTTACTTCTACGTGTAACTTACTCCTTCCTTTTTCTTTTCAACAACCGCACAAAACATTACTACATCCCACATGGTAACCATTAAAATCAGCCTTATCTAATGATCATCTCACCCGTGTAGGTACGTCAACAGGTGACGGTCCGGAGAATTGCTGGCTGTGGCTAGATATATAACAGGTGCCGGCAGAAGCTCAAGACACACGGTACAAGGCCATAGGCGCGGACTGGAGTGTATAAGCTATGGGAAGCACCAACAATGACTCATTGCTGAGTGACGCATCACTCCTGAATCGACATCATGCCACCTCTTCTTCACATCGACCGACCTCTATGCTATCCATAGCACGTTCACCACGCTCACAATGCATCTATCCAAGCGTGCGACTTGAGATGTACGACTGGCGGACCGAATATCGTGACCGAATGTGGCATCTCTCGAGACAAGGGTGTTGCTACGTGAAGTCGCGAGTTTCAGCCGGCGATTCCATCATCTCACTACGAGAAAGAAAGAAAAGAAAAGAAAAAAAAACAGAAGAAGAAAAAAAGACATGCGATGCCTGCTTGTTGCTACGAATGCTCCGCAACTCCCCTTTCCCGCTCTCTACAAGCCGTACACTTCGTCCTCGTTGAAGAACACCAGCACCGCCTGGCTCCCCCTGACCTCCACGGCCCCGTCGTCGCCGACGGCCTCGACGGCCATCTCGCCCACCGGCTCGCCCTGGGGGAACGCCTGCCCGGCCCACGTCGACAGCCGGCTGTCGCCCGTGTCCACGTACGGCGCCGTCATCCTCTTCACGCGCGCGCCGCCGCCCGCGTGCGTCAGGCCCGACAGGTCCAGGCGGACGGTGTGGTCCGAGGTCGAGTTGGCGTAGTACGGCCTCATGTTGACGAGGGCGAGCCTGGACAGGCGGTCGTCCACGTAGAAGGCGTAGGCGACGAAGGAGTCCGGGGCGGCGCCGGGCGGCAGCGGCGGCGCGAGGGCGCGGACGCGGGTGCCCGGGGCGGACAGGGCCTCGGCGACGAACAGCTGGGCCAGGAACGAGGGCAGGGCGCGGGCGGGCCCGCGCAGGGGGCTGTCGCGCGGGTAGAGCATGGAGTAGGTGCTGTAGCCGGGCGTGCCGTTGGCGCCCGGGGTGTTGAGCTGGTCGCGGGACTGCAGGGCGAGGGTGGCGCCCTGGTGCAGGTGGACGGCCGAGGCGTTGCGGGTGGCGTAGAGGAGCTGGGTGTCGACGACCCAGAGGGCCTGGGCGAAGGTGTCGGTGACGCCGGGCTTGCCGGAGCAGCTGACCGAGTTGAACTCGCCGACGTCCCAGCGGCTCCCGGCGTCGAGGGCGGCGCGGGCGGACGGGTAGATGTCCTCGTCGCAGTAGCGGACGAGCTCGGTGTGGTTGAGGATGTTGGGGATGGTGGCGAGGGCGGCGCTGGCCGGGTCGCAGGTGGAGAAGGCGTAGGAGTGGATCGAGTAGACGCCGACCTGGCGCTCCGAGTCGATGCCGGCCGGGATGATGTCGACGGGCCGCACCTCCAGGCCCGAGTCGTCGGTCGTCGCCGACGAGGCCCACCAGCGCTCGCCGGGGAGGTCCGAGAGGCCGGTGGCGTTGACGGCCGCGTCGATCTCGCGCGTGTACGCCTTCCACTCGGCGACGTAGGCGTCCGTCGAGAGGTTCCAGCGGCTCCGCGCGTAGTGTGTCGGCTCGTTGCCCAGCTCGTAGTAGGCGATCTTGTCGCCCTGGTAGGTGACGGAGGCGACCGCCAGGCCCTTGGCCATGTCCAGGCTCTCGTTGCCAAAGTTGAGCGTCGAGATGAACTTGGTGCCGTCGGGGAAGTTGTCCCAGCTGCGGTAGTAGTCCGGGCCTACGGTCGTCCGCCAGACGCCCCCCTCGGGGCTGGTGGTGCGGACCGGGTCTCCGCCTTCCGGGTCGAACACCATGCTGTCCATGGTGATGCCGCCGGGGCGGATGGCCGGGCGCCCGCCACGTTCGTGGATTCGTTTGAGCAGGCTGAAGGTGAGGTTGTTCGGCGCGCTCGCGTTGCCGAAGAACTCGACCCAGAAGGCCGGCTCGAACGAGAAGGAAGCAAACGAGTTGGTATGAGGTATCGAAGCGCCGTCTGCGTTGGGTGGAACGTCCAGTCTGATCGAGTTTGAGCTGTTCCCGCTAGGGTATGCTCGAGCTGCGCCGACTGCCAGCAGAGCTGTGGCGGTCCAGAGGGGCCCCATGTTGGACAGACGGTGGTTATTCGCGCAGTAATAATTAATGGTTCACGTCGAGAGTCACGTAGCAAGCAGCACAACGGGGAACATCAACATGTGTTTTCTTCTTCCTCTTCTTCTTCTTCTTCTTCTTCTCGACATCATCTATATATGCAGGTCATCGTGGTAGCACCCGGAAAAGCGGCCTAATAGCGGACGATGACGGCCATGCCGAGGCACGATAGTCACGGCATTGGCGTATCGTTGCATGAGAGAGAGCCCCTGGGCCGTGATAGGTGCGGACCTTTTGGCTTGGAGATACAGTAGGATCGTGCCGCTCCCCACCAGGGATGAGATATGATGGAGGGTTGCGGAGAAGCGGGGGGGGGGGGGAGTGGAGAAAGAAAGATATTGTCATGTCATCAGCCGGCATTGCTCGCGTTATTGTTTGATTCTTAAGGAAAAAGCTTGTACTATGTTGGGACTGGCAGACCAACGAGGGATTGAGCTTTGGCAGGGGGAACTGGAGCCACCTTGCTGGCGGATAAGAGAGGCCAAGTTACGAGATTTGCGTCCAATGAATGTCATACTCTTCACACTTGATGCAGTGAGTCTCTCTAATTTCCAGTCTTGCATTGTTGCGTTTGGGTTTTACGACAAAATCGGGAGGATCCGTTGCGTTGTTGACCAGAAGAAAGCAATATGCCCAATAAATATAAATAACTACTCCGTACATTATATAATTGTATATTTAGATTTACAACGACATTAGTGCTCCAAACCCCAAACGCTCATTACCGTGTTAATTTGCACCTCAATGCAGTTGACCGACCACATGCGCGCATATAAACCTTGAAGCCGAGATCCGAGACACGGACCAACGTCCCCCCCCTCACCCCCTGACTCCAAAAACGGCGGCTCAACACGCCGGCGTAACCGGGGCGGTCGTGAAGTACGTCCTGTAATAGACGTTGTCGCCGACGTTCGCCGCCACGCACGGCGGCGGGCTCAGCGGGCCCCCCTTGTCCCCCGCGCCGGGGAACAGGAAGCCGGGGCCGTTGGGCGACAGGGCCCCGGCCGGGCACCCGAGGACGGTGCCGCCAAAGTACGGGTCGAGCTTCGAGAGCGCCCACGCCGAGGCGGCGGCCGCCGCGGCGGCGTCGCCGGAGACGAGGAGGGGCGTCACCGACCCGACGCCCTGGTACGCGTCGCAGAGCAGCGTCGCGGCGTTCAGGTTGCCCGTGCCGAGCTGGGCCACGCCGGGCGCGACGGGGTTCCGGGGGTACACGACGCCGAACCCCTCGAGGACGGTCTGCACCGCGCCGTACGGCGTGGCGCGGCGGTACCAGTTCTCGGGCCAGGTCTCCGGGACGTACTGGAACTCGCCGGTCCGGCTGTCGTACCTGGCCCCGACGATGGAGGAGATGGACTCGTAGTTGGCGACGCCTCCGGCCCCGTACGTGCCGTTGCTGAAGAACTGTTGGGGGTTGGGGTGGTCCCGCACGTCAGTGACCGGGTTCGCGCCCCCTTGTCGGCGGACGGTTTTGGGGCAACTTACCTGGGGGTAGAAGGCGAAGGCGCCGAGCGAGACGATCATCGGGAACGGGAAGTAGTAGAGGTAGGGGTTGTTCTTCTGGGAGAACTTGGAGGACTGCTGGTACTGGGTGGCCATGTTGGTCAGGTCGAACTGCTTGGTTCCGCTTTTGGCAACGATGCCGACGTTCTGCTTGAACAAGCGGGACGAGAGGTGGTGGTTGTCGCCGCATCCGTTGTAAAAGTCCTCACGATTCGGGGAGATATCAGCCTAGAGAGAGGGGAGGGAAGGGTTTTGTTGTTAGAACGGGATCGTGGCCCTGATGGAAGTGCTCCTCCTCTCACCTCGACCGTGGAGTGTCTGTTCAGCCCGCCAACGCCTCCCGGGCCCGCCCCCAGGTAGAAGGATTCGGTGGCGATGTCGCCGTCGGCCAGGATGGCGAAGACGAGCAACACCGTCGCCAGGTCGGGGCCCATGTTGAAGCCGCGGGCGGCGGCCTCGACGACCTGGCCAAAGTTGACGTGCCCGTTGCGGGGCAGATAGCCGTGGTTCGCGAGCAGGTTCAGGCCCGGACACGGCCCCCTGCTGTCGCCGGGGCCGGGGGCCCTGAACTCGTAGCCGGGCTCGGGACGCCTGTCGTCCGGGTTGAGGGCGCCCTGCGCGACGCTCCCGAGGAGGCCGCCGATGCTGTTCGTCAGCGACCCGAGCAGGCCCGTGACGAGCTGGGGTTCCGGCGCCGGCTCGCGCCTCACGAGGTCCTCGGGGTCCTCTTTCGGTGCCGTCATCGAGGGGAAGGCGGCCGCGGAAGCGGCGAGCGAAGCCAGAACTGCTGCACCTTGGAGTCTCATCTTGCTTGCGATGCGAGAAGGGGGTTTATGCCTGTGAGCGATGGTTCGGAATGAAGAGTAGACGGGAGAAGGGTGGGACGAAGCCAGCAGACTGCATCCGCATCTAAATAGGCGGCCTCCACGAGATGCAACGAGCAACGATCTCGATCTGGCGACATCCTTAATGACCGCGACACGCCGAAATTACAACGTCAGTGTCACCAAAGACTACGAGATAGGCCCGGTGCCGTGAGCCCCTGGGCCAAGGACCTGCTCGCCAATGAAAGATATCATCCACGACTCGGAGAGAGAGAGAGAGGTGGGAATAGTGCGTCTCGCAGAGTGGCGGCCACGGCTAGCGGGCATGGCGTCGTCAACGGCGTCGGTGGCACGGCGTGTTATTCAACCCGGACTCGGGCGGGCCTCGCGATCTTTGATCTAGCACATCCCATAGACCGTGTGCCTGGAAGGCGAAGAGGGCTTCGCGATGCCGAGCCGCCTGCTTTGGGTAACGCCTCAGACGGTTAGCCGATGGGCTAAGAGGGCGATTAAGATCGTCGGGCCTCTGCTAGAGCGACATGGACCGCGACGACACAACGGGTCCAACCGCGCCATATCGCACATCTTTGATCGCGTTCGTTCCCCCCTGCTCTAGCCAAGCTTTGCTCGCCCAACCCGTGTAGAAAAACCCCTCTGGCGTCATTGGCGTGGATCGAGTCGCCCACGGGTGAAGGGCCCTTTTGACTTCACGGCCACATTTGCCAAGCAAGGGACTGTTCCATCGCCTCTTGAAGGTTTAACAAATCGAAGCCCATACCCTCACCAGCTCGGACTAGGCCGAGATCTGGGGGGACGGGGGACGCTTGACTCCATATTCACATTACTTCATGCGTGCCAGAGATTCACGGTGGTCCGGAATTCCCAACTGCCGGTTATTCAACATAGAGCAACACATCCCGTTCGTTCACCAGCGGCTGCATTCGGCCGCCCTGCCGGTCGTCTCGTTCGGAGGTGTCAGAGTCGGTGAGATGCCGTACTACCATGACGATGACGACGACGAGGAGGAGCAGCAGAGAGAGAGAGAGGGGGGGGGGGGGGGGGTCTGTGGTTTAAAGCCCGCGCGCGACACCGAGACCGTAAGCGGCCGAGCCCCGGTGTTTCTCATTCGGCCCTTCTCATCCCACGTCTTGGACGCTTTCGAGAGACCCGTGTTGCTGCCTCCCCCCCACGGACTCGGAAGCGCACCTTTCCGGATCGATGGTGTCTGGTTTTCGCCGGATTCGCCCGGGGAAAAAACAAAAACAAAACACAAAGCTTGGTAGCAAATCCCGCGCGCCGACGACAAGCATCGTTGCGCCCTCGCCGTCTCCGTCACCATTGTACAATGCCCGTATTTGTTGTGCCGCGAACAGCCTTCTTCCTACACAGTCCTGTCGAGGCCCAAATTCACTTATGCCAGGTGGGGGGGGCAGGATCCGGTCGAGGATGTTGGCTCTGTCCATATATGCTCACCAAATACGTTCTCTTCTTCCGTCTCCCAGCCCTCTCCTCTCTCCATCGTCGAAAAAGACACTGATAAACACACAAACTGATGACAATCTGCCGTCAAACTGATGCTCAAACCCGATCGCGATCCATGCTGCCCCCCCTTCACCCCTCGCACACCTCGTACACGTACACCGCGCTCCGCCCCTCCTCCGGCGCAAAGTACAACCTCACCCTTCCCCGGACGAGCGCGACGTCCATCGGGTTCTTCGTCATCAGCACGCCGCCGCCGCCGCCGCCGCCGCCCGTCCTCTCCATGAACGGCGCCTCCCACACCGGCACCATGCCCTCCGCGTCCACCACCGCCAGCCCGCCGACCTCGACGCCCGGCGCCGGCGTCGCGATCCCCGAGCACAGCATCAGCGGCCGCCCGCCGACGCGGCCCAGCGACTTGCAGTCCTGGTAGTCGACCCAGTACGACGGGTTCACAGTCTCCCTCTCCGGCTCGTCGAAGCTGTTCCCCTTGTCTCCTCCTCCTCCTCCTCCTTCTTCAACACCGCCTCCGCCGCCGAGCCTGACCTGTTTGTTCCCGTCGTCCCCCGCCCCCGCCCCCGCCCCGGCTCTCACCTTCCCCAGGTCCCACCGCCTCGCCGTCCGCCCGCCCCAGTTCAGCGTCGTCAGCGTCCCCGTCTCGACGTCGTGCACGATGCCGCCCTGGTGGTCGCCCACCTGCAGCACGGCCTCCGTCGTCAGCCCAGCCGGGTCGACCCTCACCACCGTCCCCGTCGTGTTGGGCCTGTACTGGGAGAGCGTCGCCCAGATGTGCCGGCCGTCGTAGTCGAGCCCGCCGTTGTGGTACTAAGGGGGCCCTCTCGTAAGCTTTCTTCCCCTTTTTTGCCCCATCCCCTTTTCGCCTCTGAACATCCCCCCCCTGCTTCGCAGACCGGCAATCGCGCCCTCTGTCTGCGGGGCCGGGGACTCGAGACGAACGAAACACAAAGACTCACCTCCAGGTCCCCCTCCCCGGAGACGACCCAGTCCGCCAACCGCCGCCCCGTCCCGTCAAACACCACCATGTGCGCGAACCCCGCCCCCGCGCTGCGGTCCGTCCCTCCCACCCACTCGCCCCCCGGGAACTTCTCCGTCGGCACCGTGTACTCACCCGCCGACACCCAGAACCTCTCGTCTCGCTCGTCGTCGTCGCCGTCGTCGTCGTTGTCGTCTCCCGCGGGCGCCGCCAACCTCACGATCCCCTCGGGCTCCCACAGCTCCCCCTCCAGCTCCACCCTCTTGACGAACCGTAATCGGCTGCTTCCGCCGCCGCCGTTCATGCCGGACCGCGTGAGCCCCGTCAGCTGCCTCACAATCTCCCCTCCGTTCCGCGAGGCGCCCGACGGCGGGAGCGGCACCGGCGCCAGCGGGATCGTCGGGTCGGGCCTCGTCATATTGCTCTCCTTCTTCTCCGCCGCGGCCATCGCGCTTACCGTGGCCTGCGCGTCGCTGCTGCTGCTGCTGCTGCTGCTGCCCACTGTGCCGAGGAGTCCGAGGATGAAGACGGCGCAGGAGACGAGCTGTGACAGCGCGGCGCCTCTCATGGTATCACTCACTCACTCTCTCTCTCTCTCTCTCTCTCTCTCTCTCTCTGTCCCTACAGCGGTGAAATTTTCCCCCTTGACGTGTGCCGTGAGTGCGTATTCTGGAACAAAAGCCCAATGACTCTCGTCAGATTTCCTTTTATTGGCAGGCTTCTCGATAAGAAGGGGTGATTTGATGTGCTAGCCGCGATGACATGTAGTTGACTGCGGGAGGTAAGCTTGGAGAAGGTCGGAAGCACCAACGTCGTTGGCCACGATGACATATGAACCCCCGCCCCGCCCCGCCCCGGCCCGTGTCATCCGTGTCCTCCCTCCACACAGATAGATCACTGGTGGCGTAGTGCAGTATGCATGTATGCAGGCCAAGAGTTCAAACTGTCCGCTTCACCTGCATCGGACGAGGCTGCACAGATCCCTCGACACTACTAATACATAGTACAGGTACATCGCGTGTTTCAGCCCGAGGTCCAGTCATCAAGTAACTAATCTAATATTGGTCCCATCCGACAGTGAGGAAGCAAGCGTCCACCCCAACCTGGACCGTTACCGACCTTCGTTATATACGATATTAAAACATCATACACATGATGCCCGCGGCTAATCAGGCCAGGCATGCTTTGAGTCCTTCAACTCCATAATTACTCCGTCATGTACATACATTGCTGCAAGTTGCCGTCAGTTGCCCAAGCAGCACGCCACGCCCGAGGCACACGTTGACACGTCTGCCTCATGCATCCATATAAAATAAAATAAAAAGAGGAAAACCCAATGCGCGATGACAACCTCGTTGCAAAGCCCTAGACAGTCTTGCCGCCGCAGTCTGGGATCTTGACGCCCGACTTGACGTTGCGGTCAACCGTCATCAGGCCCCACTGGTCCTCCCACTCCTTGCCCTTCTCGTTGAACTTGATCTTCCACGGCTCGTCAAAGGCCGAGAACCAAAAGTAGTTCGTGCCGTTGGTCAGCGCGTCGCACACCCAGTCTTCCAGGAGCGTGTTCAGCTCATCTATACCGGCGACCGAGGCGTTGGGGCAGTCTGTTCCGGCCGGGGTGTTGGAGCCACAGTTCGTGCCACCCTTGGTGGGCCAGCCAATCTCGGCAATGACGTTCTTCTTCTTATCAGTCTTGAAGAAGCTGCCGGCATGACCCTCCCAAAAGGTCGTCGTCCACGATGCTGCCTCCTTGGCGTTGGTGCCCGAGAAGAAGGGGTGGATGTTGGCCATGATGTAGTCGCTCTTCGCCGCCAGCGACGCCGTCCAGTCATCGCCCAGATCAGATGTGGCGACCGGCAAGCTCAGGCCCTTGCTCGTCAGGTTCGTGCGCACCTCGGCGAGGAGGTTTCCCAGTGCTGCCTCGGTCATCTCTTTTCGGAAAAGGATCTCGTTGGCGACGATGATGCCCTCAAAGTACTTGTCGCCGTACTGGTCGAGAATGTCCCACATCTGCTGGAGCTGGCGCGCGTTGGTCGTCGCGTTGCCGTCCTGCCAAACGCCCATCCAGATCTTGATCGTGTCGTCCATCTTCAGCTTCTGGATCGAGTGGATGAGCATCTGAGTCTGGTTGCAGTCGGTCCCGTACAGACGAATCGTGTTGGTGAGCTGGCTGAGCACGGCGAGATCGCGCGTAACGTTGTTTTGCGACGGCGGGTCGTGCACGCAGTCGGGATACTGAGTGTTGAGGGGCGTGTAGTCCATTCCGGGAAACACCTTGTGCAGGTCCTGGTTGTTCATGAGCTTCTTGATCTCGGCGCTGTTGATGTCCAGGTCGCCGTTGGAGTTCTTGTCGTCGTCCGCCGATTGGCCTTGCCGACTTGAACCGCCGTCACGGCTGTTCCTCGACACCAAGCCGCCCACGGTACCGCCAATGATGGCGGCAGCAATGATGAGGATGACGCCGATAATGATGCAGATTTTCCACTTCCTCCGTCCCTTGTTCTCGCTCCTTATCCATTGGGTCTTTTCTTGGCCCGCGGCATCGATCGCGTCGCCGTTTTGGTAGCCCGAGGACGAGTCCTTTGGGTCATAGTATCCACTGGCGTTTCGGTGGGCCATCAGGCCAGCGGCGGCACCTCCTGCCGCCGCGGCGCCCCCTAGGCCCGCCTTGCTTCTGCCTGTGCGGTCGCTGTTGGACAGGCTGAGCATCGAGTTCCTTCCGCTTCTGCTTCTACCATACTCCAAGCCGTCATCACCGTCGTCCGCGATCGAATTGGGGTCCACGACTCCGAAGTGGTCCGGGTGCCTCTGATAGTACGGGTTGTCGTTGTAGTAGTCGTTGTAGCCGTAGGGGCTCGAGGCCGGCGAGAGCCTCGCCGGTGACGCAGCCGCGGCTCCCAGAGCGGTCAAGCTCGAGTGGGAGTTGCGGTCCGGGAGACTGCCTTGGTATGAGCGCGGGGCGGTGGTCATCTCGTAGGCGTCCCCCCGCGGCTGGCTGTACGTTTGTGGCGGGACGTTGGGCTGCTGGATCTGTCCTCTTTCGTGAGACGGCGGCGCCTGGCCGACGTTTCTCATGGCATCGACGCCGCTCTCTCTCGCGTTGCGCTCGGCGACCGTGTAGGCGATGCCGGCCATGCCTCCGGATGCAGTGTTGCTGAAGTTGTCTGCGCCCGGGGTGATGTTGGGGTTGAGGTTGCTCTGCTGGGGAGGTGCGTAGCGTTCGGGGCCCCATTCACGATGAGGCGGGACCTGCGGTGTGGGATCGATGGGCGAGACGGCGCGATGAGCGCTGTAGCCAGCAGCAGCACCGGCGACAGCACCCGCAGCAGCTGGTGGTGGGCTCTGCCGATCGTTCCTCCGCTCTGCTCTCATGCGATTGAAATCCGGGTCGGTGTGGGCATCGGAGTACTGCTGGGGGTAGTAGGCCTGAGGGGGGGCGGGGTTCTGGTACTGATGGTCCTGGTCCTGGTAATGCTCAGGAGGGTTGGGCGTATGTGAGCGATAAGAATGGTCCAAAGGCTCACGCTCAGCGCTGCCGTCGTCGTGGTCGTATCGAGGCATGTTTCGGATATAGTTGGGAGGTCAGGGTGAAGGTCGCGCAACCCTCGTGGGTCGAGTTGGTGACTGACCAACAGGACGCCCTGCTGTCGAGGGTTAGACGAGGATGGTGCAGGAGGTGGAAACCGTTGAAGAGACGGAGGCCGACCCGGAATGGGTGTGGTGGCTGTTGCAAAATGTCGACAAAAAGAATGCGGATGCAATTTCAGATGTCTCGGAGCGACGACTGATTGACTGTGAGCGTGGTGTTCCTGCGGCAAGCACAAACTACGGTCGCGTCCGTCTGGTCATTCCAGCGACTGCAGCTATGCGACGGACGGGTGCGTGACCGGATGGAACAGAGGAGAGACGAGGAAGCAGAGGCGACGAAAGGAAGAAGAAATACTGACCTCCGTGCACCAAGGGTCGCCCAGTAACTTGAAGTAGGCGGGAGACGGACAGACGACGCAAGTTAAGTGCGTCGAACTAGTGCAAGTCTCGGAGCGAGTGAGTGCGGTAGGGCGGCGCAAAAGGTCGCGAGGTCGCGGGTGCGTCTGGTGTAGATGAGCGGGCGAGGGGCGGACGAAGCGCTTCGGATGCAAGTGCAACAGCGTCTTTTGATGCAAAAGGTGTGTTGGACGTACTCGCGAGCGCAGCAAGATGTTGTCTTGGAGCCCCTATTGCGACGAACCGTCACGAAGGCGGTTCGGAGGCGGAATGGGGAGGGAAAGACGGCGGCTGATGGAAGTTGGTGCAGCCTAGTTCGTGCTGGGTAGAGTAGTAGAGTAAGTATGGTGGAGGCGGAGGAGAGTGAGCCGGCCAGCAGGGCGGGTGGGCGTAAGCCACCGAGTGAGCTTGGGCGCGACAGAGGCCGATTGGGTTGATTTTTGGGGGGGGAGGGATGTTTCGGCCACAACAGCGCCGGGTTCGAGGATGGTATTGTCTTGTTCCGTGCGGCTCGCTCCCTTGTGTGGTAATGGCTCGTATTCCGTCCGACCAGTGTTCTGTTGGCGTCGTCGAGGCTCGACTCTTTCTCGAGTGTTCGCTGGCGGGGTACGGAGGAGCAGGAGCCGAGGGAGCGTTGTGTTTGGTCCAGTTGTCTTGGGGAGGTGGTGCTGTGAGAAAAGGCTCTCTTGCTCTCGGGATGACAGACAGCAGGCAGGACAGGTCAGGCTAGTTTCTTGGAGAGAGGAAAAAAGAAATGGAAAAGTGAGAAGCCGTCGGAAACAATGGGGGAGAAAGGTGGAATTGGTCGAGAGTGACGAGGAGGACCCCAGACGGTTGATGTGGTATGTCGTATGCGGTATGTTATTCGGCAAGGTTGCAGCGCTGCACGCACGCAGGCACGTTGGCGGGTGGCTTGGATCTTGGATCCCGGCTGGGTAAACTATCGCAGCATTGGGGGGGGTGTTTGATAAGATATGGTCGTGTTCCCGGCTGGGCGCAGCGAATTCCTCAGTCTGTTGGTTGTTCGGTTGCAGTTTGAACAAGACGGAGAACAGACAGAGGAGAGAAGAACAGAGGCATTCGGGCCACACACACACACACAGAGAGAGAGAGAGTCAGAATTAGAAGCAGCAGGAGCCGCCGTGGCCGTGTGTGGTCGAGGAGGAAGGCACCGAGAATCAGGAACAGGAACAGGAACAGCAAGGGAAGGGGAGGGGAGGGAGGGAAGGGACAGGGGGGCAGGTACCTACCTACCTACCTACTACCTATTCGTATATACCTTAGATGGTAGGCTAGTAGTATAGTATAGTAGCTGCGCGAGCTGGCGGGAGGTCGGGAAAGCAAGAAGGGAGACAGACAGACAGACAGGCGGTTGTTTCCCTTTGCATCCCTTCCACCCTTGCCTTGCCTGCCTTCCTTGCCTTGCCTTGCCTTGCCTTGCGTCCTTTCAAGGAAGGTCATGGCAGGTGCGGTACAGAGGGAGGCATACCTACTACCTACCTTGTTTGCCCCCATTCATTCATTCATTCAATCTTTGGTTTCCTCTGCTTTCGTTTTCCCTGGAGGTTGTTCCGTGGCATGGCCAAAATGCCCATCCGCAGCTGTTACGCAGAGTGCACGATGCAAGGGTATACCTGGGTTGGTAGCTATCTTGCTTGTGTGGGAGGGACGTTTACGAATACATACCTACCTACCCGTTTCCACGGAATTAACTACGTCGTAGGTGCCGAGTGCCTGCCTGCCTGCCTACCTACCCACCTACCTACCTACCTAGGTAGGTTGGTACATTGTACGGATACAATAGGTATTTACCTGTACTACTAGCTAGTTACCCAGGCAAGAAGCGCCCAATGGGATGAGGGAGCAAGGTGCCATTGGCTACCACCTCCTTCCCCAATTCAATTCCACTCCACTCGGTCACCCCGTTCGCTGTGCTGCCGCCTTCCTTGGAATTCCTCGCAACGGAATGCCTGCCTTGGGTACGTACCTACCGACCCACCTGCTTACCTACCTGCCTACCTGCTTACCTACGTGCGTGCGTGCGTGCGTGCGTGCCTGGTCAGTGAGTGACCAGACAACAGACAACACAATGGCCACGAATACTCGGTACAATGATGGTTGAACGGACAATGGCAGCGACGAGGACAATAAGGACAGGACGGCAGTAGATGAGACAATGCCGGCCGGAATGCCAACGGCGCACGCAGCCCCTCCATTGTACCTCCACACGGGAATCTGGGGTCCAAGATACCTCCCTCACCTTACCTTACCTTACCTTACCTACCTTCCCAGACTGTACGTGCCTCTCTTGGCCGCCAGCGTTCCAGTGCCATGGTTCCCCTGCTATATGCTGCCCTGTGCTGCCCTGTGCTGGTCTGCTGGACTGACGACTTTCTGCTTCTCACAATGGAACTGGGATACTTGCGTAGTGTACCCCATACCGTACCGTACAATACAGGCATTTCCAAGGGTTGAAGCAGGGCAGGCAGGCGATTGAGGACAGGCCCCAGTCAGGGTTGTTGCTTCTCTCGACGCCAGTCCGCTTCCTTTGCGACGGCGTACTAGGTAGGTACGGAAACATATTTACCTGTAGGTGGGATGCGATAAGATGGACGGATACCCGGCAGTAAGCGACGCATGCATGCATGCATGTATCCACTCACATTGACGTGAAGAATGAAAAGAGTGCCCGCTCGCAACAGACCAACGCAGAGAGAGAGAGAGATACATACCTACAGTGAGATGTAGACAGAGACAGGCAGAAGAGTGCTTTTTTAGAAGCGGCTGTGCAAAACACCATCATTGTGGGTGTACGGATACGGATACATCCATCGTACAGGTACATACCAAGCAAGCAAGCAAGCAGCGTTGCGTTGCGTTCAAGCGTTGCGTTGCCAATTGCAAATCCCCGAAAAGCAGCCAGCCGTACTACACTACACCCTCGGCCGACACATTTGTTTCTCGTCGTTGTTTGTTCCGTCGGGTTTCGTGTCGCGTCTGATCTGGTCTGCACTGCATTGCATTGCCATGCATGCATCTCCCGTGGATCACGTACGTGTCCTCCAGACTACATGTCCTCTGGACTACGGATACATATCCTGTTGACCAAGGACCGACTCGACGTGAGACGCAGGTCCTCGTCCCGGATGCCGTGTGAGACGGCCCGTCGTGTGGATGAGACTTGGACTGAGCGCGTGTATCCGGATGTGTGTGTATGTGAGTGAGTCGCTGTTTCTTTGGTGATGGCTGGCGCCTCCGGGACTTTGCCAGGAAAGAAGGAGAGGAGGGAGTGGAGAGAGGGAGTGGGGCCGTGGCGCTTGCCTCTCCCCCTCGCATGTGTCTGTGTGTGCCTGTGGACCCTCTCGGTCGGCCGTGGTTGGCTGAGAGACGGAGGCACCTGCCCCTCCCGGCCTCCTCGTTTCGAGGCAGGTGCAGGTACTCCCCTTCCTACCTGCAAGTACGTGCGTAGTTAGGTATCTGGGCGGGCACCTTACCTTGGGCGATGAGTGATAGGCAGGGACAATCAGCCATTTTCCCAATCCGATATGTATTCCCCGGGCGGTTCCACCCACGATGCACTCACTCACTTACCGACACTTCCCAGAGGGTCCGTCCGACTTCCACAAACCAACCAGCTTGAGAACTTGGGAATGAATACCCAACATGTCCAATTCCATCCACTGACTCCGTCATCAGCCGGCCGCTTCTGCTTTCTTTCTCTGGTTGCCATGTATAACCCAGCCTCTCTCATTCTCTTCTCTGTTCCATCGTCACTGACCTTCCCATTCAGCGGTGTGCGGCGGTGCGATGCGGTGCGCGCTGGGTAACGAACGATTCGGCCCACAGACAAGCTTTTTCAACCTCACCGTCGACTCTCAACACCGATCCGGGCATTCGCTCCGCCGGCCAGCCAGGGCCATGACAGCCTCCTCCTTCCCCCCCATCCGTGCAACCAGCCCACAGCCAAAAAAGGCGGCCGGTCAATGACGCTGATCGCCAGGCCTAACGAACCGGACAGAGACAAGCCCTTACAGACCCGACACCACCAATCCAGCCACCATATGTACGAATACCCGTCATTTACCATCCCATCTACGGGGCTTACGTAGTAAACCACTAGGTACACACACTACTTACTCACTGTACGGCCATCCCTTCGTCTCGAAACCACCAGGGTCTAAACCCCCTTCGTCTCACCCGTCCTGTCGTCTCATACCGCTGTCCCCACCTCTGCGAGACTGCGAACGCCCCTCACCAAAACCACCAAACACACGCAAACCATCTTGCCCTGCCTGCCCTGCAGCGTTGACCCATGTCGCCGCATGACATCACAAAATGGCTTGTTCGATCGATGTACGGATACACTACCGGATACAGAATACAGACTTCAGAGTACAGAGTATCATTACTCCGTACTTCGTACTCCGTGCTGTCCCTCAAACAGGATCCTATCCATCTCTGTGTTGGAGACCTTGCAGGGTCTGCTGTCCCCCGTTGACGACTGCACCCTTCAACGGCGCTCAACCATCTGTCAGAGTCTTTCCAGCGATTGATGCGACGCAGCAATTCGCCCTCGCAGCACCAACCCTGCTCTAATACTACCTATAAACTCTGCTAGGTACAGGTACCACCCTCCCTACAAGGTGAATCCTCCCCCCAATTCCAAAAAAAAAAACAGCCACCCCCCCGCGACCATCGGCCACCGACGCTTCAGCTCCGGCGCCACACACCTGTCGCTCGTTCCCGTCATCACCACACTTACCTACGCCTTCGGCCCGCATGCGATCCTCAGCTTCGCCCCCGTGCACCTCGTCGCCTTTTGGCACTGCCCGTCGCCTACGCCGTGTTTCTGTCTGTCTGCTCTATCCGCGCCAGCTAGGCACTCTCTGTCAGACTGTCCTCGACAGCCCTGCCCGACTGCTGCATTGTCTCGTGTTGACGAGTCAGCCGGTAACCGGAAACAAGGCGATCCAACATGCGATTTTTTTCGCGTCTTCGCCCAACCCAGCTTGCTACTATGCACCCAGAAATAGAAACGGCCCTCCAAAAAAGAAGTTTAAAAAAAAAAGAGAAGGGCAAAAAGCCAAAACACGCTTTGGCAGGCTTTTTGCCCACCTATTCCCACTTGTTCGAACCCACCACACTCGGCATGCACTGTTGACTCTGTCACGTACCGTACTAAATCCAAGAACAAACAAGCCCCGGTTGCCTACGTCACATCTGGCGGGTTCTTGGCTCAGCCATACATGCTCAGCCCCGTTGGTGTCTCGTTGAGCAGATTGCCAAGCGTCGATTGCAGCAGCGTTCACGAGCTTCTCGGACGTGCTGCTTTCCAGAGCAATAGTTGCAACCAACTGCTTGTACCAAGCCCATCATGTGATGACTTTTGCCCATCCGTTTGCCTCTCCGCTACGGCATAGGCAGCCTTGAGCACTACATAGACGAAGCTAAGCATCATGAGAAGAATCACTCCGCGCACCTGTTGCAAATCATCTTGCCGGGTTGACCGCCTGTCGAGCGACGTTGAATGCAACGCTTCAAGGCTTGGGCATTTGGCGAATCGTCCACTCTGTAACCCGCTTTCCCGCTCCGAAATATGCATACTTGAGCACGGCAGTGTCAGATTCGGAGACATATTATTATGTGAGATATAAGTCGTTGGCTATTATTGCACGTGGTTGACAGAGCCCGCGTTTGCTGAACATGTATCGTATTGAATCGACACATCAGCACTTCTCGTTTCATGGTTAAGCAGGCTTGTTCTCCGCCCCTGGATACTTTCCAGCTTTCCATACTCGACTGCTCGACGTGCCAACGTCTCGAAGTCTCCTCGCCGGTGTTGTGGCATCGTCGATGTTGATGGTGCTCGGGTTCGCGTCGATTCGGTATTGCTTCATGGCCGTGGAGGCCTTGACGGAGTTCGGGGCGGCGAAGAAGATATCAAGCTCCTCGACCTGAGGGAGGCACTTGGTGCCGGCGCATTTGTTCTTTTTACATTCTCTCCAATATCACGAAAAACGGAAGACAATACAGGTTCTCCATTGTAGTTCCTTATGGCGAAGGGTACAGCAAGCTGTTGTGAGAGACGAGCTGCAAGGACGTGGTTAGCAAACTCGAGCGAAAACATTACATACATATGGGAGGAGAGGGGGGGGGGGGGGGGGGGGGTAGGAAGAAGTCCCTCGTCTGCCGCCGGACCGGACCCGGAGCCCGGAGCCCGGCCCACCAGAAGGCGGGCCGCCGCGCACGCAACGTACCATAGGATTTGGATGGCGGACGAACACAGCCCAAGTCCTCCTCGCTATCGCCCAATCTCGGCCGATCAAGCCAAGGTCCGGGATGAATGGAATGGGCAATCTTTGATGGCACGCGTGCGCGCGTGCTTACTTGGCAACCCAAGGCGGGAGGGGGGAGGTCGTGGGACATGGCAGCACGGCAAACAAGAGCCCATATGTCTATTCTCAAGGGGCATCAATCCGGTCTCCGAGCGTCTAATTCTGCGGCCGCCTCCGAACGAAGGTCGTGCCGCCCGGCTTTCCGGTAGGTGGGCACGCGTCGGGGCGCGCGCGAGGGAGGAGGGCGTGTGACGAGCGTGACTGACGGCATCCTCGCACCGGCCGCCCGCAGAAAGAAGGTTGCCTGCCTCGAAATTGAGTTCCCAGACATCCGAAGGCCTGATCAGTGCGCTGCGGTGTGAATTCGAAGGACCAATCACAGTACACACATCTCGGCGAGCTCACGAGGGTCTGTACTGCTGCCGGAGGCACAGGCATGAACCGTAGACGTGCAATGCAATGGGGTTTACTTGTGGCTGTATGGGTCATGTCTAGTGTGATTTGAGAGATGTGCTTCCATGCGCCACCGCCGGCCTTGCTACTTGCTACTTGTCCAGTTTGGGGTCAGCCATGTAACGGCTTCACATTCGGCTTCCAGGTCCAACGGCCAGTAGGCAACATGTTAGTGTATATTGGCTGAGCCAGAGGAAAGCTGGCGCAAGGACCATGCCGCATATTAAGAGAAGAGAAGGGGGAGAGGGGATAAGAGAAGATGAGCAAAGCGTAGAAAAGAAAATTGCCGCCTGGCCAAATCGTGAGATGGCAACTTGAATATGGTGTCTACAGCAGGGCTGCGGCAACTCTGTTCAGACTTGAAGGAGGGGGCCCGGGCCACGAGTCGCGACTGCAAGTATCATATCAATACTCCTAATGCGACGCCGTGACCTTCTTTCCGATCCAATCTCCAATCTTCCTGGAAACCGCAGGACCGACGACGTTGGAGAAGACCCATGTCGCAAGTTCAACGGCTGTCCACGCGTCAGCGGCGAACGTCTGTCAATTTGACCCGCGACTCACAGCTCGTCGGCTTCTTGATGCTGACGTAGACCTTGATCCAGCCCGGGCTCGGGCCGTCAACGCGTCTATCGCCCAACTTTGTCAGCTCTGAACCGGGGGGCATCATATCGAGCGAGTGGCCCGCCACTTACTGCAGACCAACGTAGTTGGAGAAACGACTCATCTTGCAGGTACCTGACTGCACGGGAATTCAGGATCGCAACACACAAAATCACACGACGGGGGTCTAACCCACCACCTCCCAGCCCCCGGGCTGTCTCCAGTACCAGGAACGGCTGTACCCCTTGGCGGTGTCCGGACGAACGGACTCGAGGACCCCCTCCCTCAGCTTGTTCAACGCGAAGCTGTCCTTGTAGACGCCCTCGACGCGGACGGTGATGGTGGCGTCGGCGGGGCGGGCGCCCTGCGTGTGCTGGACCTTTCGGGACCAGGTCGACCCGCCGTCGCAGCCGTTGCCGTCGCAGAGGGCCCTGATGCCCCCGTCCAGGGTCTTCCTGATGGAGGCGTCGCAGCCGTAGTCCGTGTACGTCTTCCCGATCTTCATGGTCCCCCTCATCTCGCCCCTCTTGCCGAGGGGGCCGTCGAAGCTGGTGTCGCCGAACTCCTCGGCGGTGACGTTGAACCACTCGCCCTCGACGACTTGGATCCCTCCCTGCTCGCTGTCAAAGTCGGCCGGGACGGCCAGCGGGTCTTGGGCAGCCGCCAAAGCAGCGCCGAGACAGAGAATTGGTAGGGCGAAACGCATGTTGAGAATCGGGTGGCTACAAGTAGGTAGATTGTATTATTGCTGTTGTGCTTGTCTGGCATGGGACTTTTCTGGGAGAGAGTTCCAACAGTCTATATTTATGCTTTGAAATTATATTGATCAATCTTTCGGTTCTCTCTACTCTGTTTGTGGATATAATCCCATTGATCCAATGGAGGCCATCGTGCTGACCCGGCAATCTCAAGACTCAGCATATCACCAATCTCGGTCGAGGGCTAGGATTTTCCAGGTCTAGAGCTCTCGGCTTCATCGAGGACGTTGCTCCAATATCCCAATCGTGAACCTAAGCGCCTGGGAGGCGTTGTCGCGTTTAGGCTGACATGTTCCGGTCCTCATGGCATGGCTTGTCTCATCTACAGCATTTGCCTATTCGGGGAACACGGCGCGCATGTGGTCCACGTAAGCTTGGAATGCGACTTGTAATCTACCCTAAAGCCAAGACTGCTTTACATACTGTGTAGCTGAAATAGGCAACAAATGGTGGGTTTTGGTACGAGCAAGATCAAGTGATGGTAAGCCCAGCTGAAATAACCCACGCACGTCTAGAAGCCGAGGCATATCCTCGTATAAGATGACATACCGCCCCACATAGGGAGCCCATGCTCAAGCCCTCATTTGATTCAGCTCACATCTAAACTCATATCTAAACTCATATCTAATCACAGATCCTAATCTTGGCGGGAACTCACATCTAAGAGAACGTGCTTCAACCCAATGCCTTTGGACGACCTGGCTGTGCAATACGATTGACTTCGGCCTGGCCAAAAGATTCTATTCTGTAGCATCAACATATATCCATTCTGTTATTGTTCGTGATATCAGGTGCGGCTTGTTGCTGCCAATGATTTCCACAGCTCATCACGGCTCTACTGGCATTTGAACGTGTGATCCATTGGTGATATTTGGCGCCAACACAAATAGGTCAAGGCTGAGAATGGGAAAGCGTCTGTGATCGCCTGAACCATTACATGTGGTCATTGTGTGAACTTGTTGCCATAACTGGCTACTCATTTAATAGAGGCGGTATGCCGGAGTGAGATCTATATGAAACCGTACAATTACTGAGTAATGATTTTCTATGCCGATATCTGACATTTTCGTTGGCCATACTTTCAATCTTACTGCCTACTGAACAAACAAGAGAAAGAGAGAGAGAGAGAGAGGACAGAAGCAGCAGGACGCACGTGCTCGCTCACTTACCAAGGAGGACCATCCTTTTCCTATTCCATATGTCCATTTTGGCCATTACGAGCCCCCTTTACCCCTATATCGAGTAGGAAATAATGTTCATCTATCATAATGACAGGATCTATTGCTTTTGGATTAGCGGGCAGTCATTCCGGTCATCCCAATGGCGGCGGTCTCATTATTATTTCTCCATCACCGGATACAGCTACTTACTCTATTCGTATGTCGAGCGTCTACATGGCAACATGGTCCTTCTGCTGCATGTCCTAAGCGCATCCCGACCCACAGCACGAAAAGGAGCATTGCTTGTGTGAGTTGCACAAACGCTGTCAAAAGCCAACAGCCGTGTGCAAGGTGAGACCGAAAAGACGACGACACATTATGACGGGTGCATACGACGCCACTTACATGGTCATCTTTCCAAACATTCCCTCAACTGTGAGATATGCTTATGGGATTAGATAGGCCCCCACGCGCAAGGAAGGCCGATCGATCTGCCGGATTACGGCGGTTTGTGCTGAAATGACGAAACAGAATGATGATGCTCAGCATCTAGACCACGATCACCGATCCCCGATCGGCCGAGACGGCCGGCCCCAACACGCAAACGGCGAGCACCCGGGGCTGCTACTCCGACTGTTGCGGAAACAACGCACGCAACCTGCGGGCCGAGGCGCGCTCGTCGGGAAAGCCCCAGACCTTCGCCAAAGACGTTTAGCTGCTGGGCGCCATAACACTCCATGCCGCAACCGCACTCTGGTCTTGGACGATTGCGGCTTTCCTTACCTCTTCCGAAATATGCATTGGGGAGGGTGGGGGGCCGTGCTCGCAGAGGACCACTGCAGTGAGCCGCCTGCCACGTGAGACAGTCCCGCAGACCAAACGGCGATCTCATGGCTTGCAATAAGTTAGAGGTGAGACACAGACCTAGGGCTTCGGTGCATTTGTCTCGGAGGGGGAAGCCTGCGAGGGCGGGCCGTCGGCGGCGAAGAGGACGACGGCAAGGTGAAGGACGGCCCAGAGATGTGTATATAACCAATGCGACGACAACCCCTCGGGAGATTGGAGATATCGGACCCAACCACCACCATTGCTTGACCACCGGAGAAGTAAAAGGGAACCGCTGCTTCAACCAACGGGTTGCACCTCTCAGCAAGCGCTCTCGGCCTCATCCGCCCGACCCATCTTTGCCAACTCCCCAAGCCGAAACGCCCCAGATGCTCGTCCGCAGCATCGTCGTGGCTTCGGCCACGGCGCCACTCGTGTTGGCGGTGCCGCTCAACATTGTGCTCGTCAGCAGCACAGTCATCAAGGTCCAGCCCGTCACAGTCTCGCCGCCGCCGGCCACCGTCCAACAGGTTGCCGTCACCATTTCGGCGCCCAGTTCGGCCGTCTCGTCCGTCTCACTGTCATCCGGGTCGAAATCCTCGTCTATTTCGGCCAGTTCGAAATCCTCGTCCAGCTTGAGCTCCTCGTCCAGTTCGAAGTCCTCGTCCACTTCAAGCCTCTCGTCCAGTTTGAGCTCCTTATCTAGCTCCTCGTCCAGGTCGAGCTCGTCCAGCTCGAGCGCATCCAGTTTGAGCTCCTCGACGGCGGCCTCCCCCACCTCAATCTCTTCATTGGCACTGCCGCCTCTGGCACTTCCCTCCTTGGCGTTGCCATCGCTTGCACTCCCGTCACTCTCGGTGCCGTCCCTGACGGCTCCTTCGATCGCGATTCCGTCACTGGAAGTCCCATCTCTAGGTTTGCCATCCCTCTCTGTCCCCTCGCTGGCCGTTCCTTCTTTGACGGTGCCATCACTTGCGGTGCCGTCTGTTGCCCTGCCGTCTTTAGAAGTCCCGTCACTTTCCATTCCATCTCTTGCCCTTCCATCCCTCGCAATACCGTCAGTGACGGTTCCATCTGTTGATCTTCCCCCCCTCTCAATCCCGTCGCTTGCAGTCCCCTCTGATATCCCCCCGATCAATTCGCTCCCGACTCTTCCTGCAATCACACTACCCTCACTCCCAATCCCTTCTTTGGCAGTTCCGTCACTTTCACTTCTTCCCTCCCTGGAGCTTCCCTCAATTGCGGCTCCGTCACTATCAATCCCTGCGGTACCATCGTTGTCTTTGTCAGATCTCTTGAACCCATCCCTGCCGGTGCCATCGCTAGCGGTGCCGTCACTTACACTCCCGGATCTATCGAACCCATCTCTAGG
>MU846272.1:0-38204 GCA_030867225.1 Colletotrichum caudatum
GCATCTAGACTGGCACTTCTAGAGCAACAGGTCCGCCGGCTGGAGGGCCAGTTAGAGGACTAGCGGCAACGCAAGAGGAAAAAGGTCCCTTTATCACCCAACAGCACCTTCGCCACTATAGATAATATATAGAAGGCGCAAAATCCACATACCGACTCAGATACCAGCCAAATAGATAGTCCAGATAAATCCAGCGCATCCGAATTACCCAGTGAGGCCGAAAGTTGCATATAGGTGGGTGGTAATGTAGGTGAAATAAGTGGTGATAGTGGTGGTAATGGTGGTGGTGATGATGTTGGTGATGGTTTGCGGAGGTAGGGGTTTTGCGTAAGTGGGGTGGGGGAGTTATGATGAACGGCCGGATTTCCAGCCGACATTGGCGTCATTGTTTGTTATTCTCCGCTGGGTGTATGGCGGTGGTATGGATGCGAGGAACCAGGAACAATTGGAGACTATTCATGACTTTGCAAGATGCTATATCAAAAAGTTTTATATGTGGTTCAAGCTTTCATGACCCTTGGACTGCACGGACACGGGGACCGGGGAATAGCAAGGATCTCCATCCGCCAGGTTCGGAGGAACAGTCAATCGGCCCCGGTATGAATCATCCTGTATCATCCTCGGGAGGGGCCAAATCCTTGCTGAACTCACTGCTACGCTGCCAATCAAACAAGCCTGTGTGTTTGAATAAACTTCCAGACAGCACAGTCAGATCAGCAGTTCCCTGTCAGTAAAAAGTAACCAGGGAAAAAGCAAGGTGACCTGCAGCAACAACATGACACGTTATTAACAGCCTATCTCAACAGTACGTGCAGCATTATTCTTCTGCTTTCTCATATAGTGTAGTGACAGTGGTAGCGGAGGGCTTGACTGGCGAATTCCCTAGATAGAGATCTCGACCGAAGTCCCACCTGCGGCGTAACAAGAAAAGCACAGGTAACCGCGTACAAACCAATAGTTGCATCAAATGATGGGGTATTATTCCGTACGCCAGCGAGTACTCCGCACTAGATGATAGATCACAATCACCCAGGGTCTACCCGAATCGGTGCCTGCTTATATATTAATTAACAGTAAACTGATCTCCCTCCATCTGTAATCGATATACTTCCCACCTCCATTCTCCCTCCTGCACTCATCTCCTATCAGAGCCATTTTTGACGGGTGACTGTTCATCTGAACATCACCACCATGCGCCTCAATATGCTGCGGTTGTCTCTACAGTTCTCCCTGCTGCAGCTTTCAAGGTCTTTATTACGTATTAGTGGCTTATCTGCAGAACCTGTCTCGCAACGACACCTCGATACATGTAGTGCTGACGTGTAGACATGGCGTATGTTGTCATCTCTGAATAGGGCGAACAGCCGTTAAGCGAGGTCACCTGTTAGAACCCGAACGTGCCGGGTCTATCACCCCAGTATGACGCACAGATATGCCTGAATAACACGCCCCCATTATCGCCATCCTCAGCATTGCAGACTGAGGGCATCCTGACTGTGTGACCTGCATTATGGTGGTGTAGGAATCAGGGCGGATACCTGATTTTTCCTTGCTTTCAATAGTTGTAGAGAGGGCTTCTTTACCTCTCTTGAGGCCTCTCTTGAGGGCATGAAGTCACTTACTAACAGCCAAGCGAAGAACTTCAACCCGCTGAGGCCGCTGGACGTGGAGGCTACTCGTATGAGCATGCGGGACCGCGTGTTTGCCGCTTAGGATGTAGTAGGCAGACGTAAGGCGAGCTAGAAACCCAGGTCGTAGGGATTGGAACTGGGGATTAGGACCAGGCAGTTGTTGCTGTTGTGAAGGATGGATGAGGTGTATGACAGCAGGCTGTCGTGTCACGTGAGAACGCCTTTTCGTCCCATATATAGCCAACTATGCAGGCACAGAAAATAGGCATAAACGGTGCACGTAAGGAGTCTACATCTTATCAGTTTCAGTGCCACTCGAACTGCATGCAGGTGATGCAAGGAGGAATGCTAAGCCTTCACCCAACCGATCTCAGAAGCCCCAAGTCCAGTGCCCCCAACACCCCAAATGGTTATGAGTGCGGGCGCTGGGTCCATTCATGGTGAATGCGTAAGAGGCACAGGATCAGTCAGCTGGGCTATTCACGAGAAGACATCAACCTGATGGTTGGAAGAGGCGCAATGTCGGAAGCTGTCGCGATTCGGCGAAACGAGTTGATCAACATGCTTAACATTGATTCGTTGCGCAGCGAGTTTTGTTTTGCAGACTGTCCAAATTGTTTCACCCATTGAGTACTTGAAGATACGAGACTATCGGGTCGCCATCTAGGCACCGACACATTGGTTGCACAACGCCAACATTGATCCGATGAATCGGATGGTCAAATCCCATGGTCTGTGTCATACGTGGCATGACAAGAGTCTCACACCGGTTGGATCCTCCTCAATCAATGTCGTCGATTTGCGACATGAACGAGCTGTCTGTCAAACGTTGAAGTAGAACCGCCGTTAAAAGGTAAGTATAAGGCATTTCACGGTAGCCAACCGCAGAGTCCAAGACCGACGTATCTTACCTGCGCCAGATGGATTCGGGCAGAAGCTTGATCCAAAATTGCGGGCTTTCTCCTTAATCTGTGTTATCCCATTTGCCTGTTGCGAAGGAGACTTCGGAACCCAGCGGCTGTGCTCCTTCGAGAAGGGGGCTGAGTGTGTGAATAGTCTCTCCCCATCCCATTGGCAAAACCTCATCCCTCTAGGCCTCTTACGGGGAAGACAAACGTTAGTCTAGACATTTAGCAACGTTGAGCCCATTCACGTGAACGGTATGTATGCATGAGCGAGGGCAAAAGTACCAGACACTGCAACCCTCCGTCCAACTAATAATACACGACCTATCATTATAGCCTGCTCCCCTGTCAGTCTTTCGCCAACCCAAGTCCCAATACTACCCCACACTGCGAAATCAGGTATAGCCAAACTAGTACAAGATGCGGGTATCTCACTCTAGGGCCACGGGTTCAACCAGCGTCCACCAAGCTGACAGGCCTCGACAGTGGGAACTCGTGGGTGGTCAGCTATCAGGAACTTGGCTTGCAGCAGTTCATCCGGAATAGGTTGTTCTGTCATGTCGCCAACCTATGCCATTCCAGACTGCGTCTCCCACTGGGCGACCCATTTTCGTAATGGTGGTAAGCATTCACTTCATATGCAGTGCCAACACTGTACTGCTAGCGCACCCGTGCGGCAAGATAGTTGGGGTCCCATCCATCGCTGCTACCCACGATTCCTGCGGTTAGGTTTGGTCTCTCAGCGTAGACCGTAGTAGGGAACCGGTGTCACCCAGATAGGCCCCTCTGCTCTTCGACATTGAGAGATGCCTGCAAGTTGTGCGCCCCCAGCCACTCCGCGCCGTAGGACGAACTCGAAGACTTCGTTATGGGCGAGCCGCCTTGTGTACCACCATTCATAGGGCTGATGCTGTGCAATATGCAAGACGGGTGTCTGTGGGCATTGCCCGCAAGATGGCACCGCCTTCCCGTCGGAAAGACGGCAGAAGTTGCCTAGGGGTTTGAAACTATTCTTATCCTTACTCTTTTGAGTATCCCATTATCATCGTCAGTAAGTAGTGACTATATATCAAGGTTATCAATCTCGTCATGTTCCAACTTTCTACCCCATCCATCACAACATCAACTTCCGTTTCCAGTCTGATCTTGTTCTCTTTGTCCACTTTCCTAACTGCATAGTCTGGTGTTCTCAATCATCTTCTCTATTTCCTTGTCGTCTCTTCTTGCATTCAAATTTCTTTCAACTTTCACCTCCAACGTTTTTACTTAGTTCACAATGGCAAAAGTCGGCTCCGTCCGTAGTCAATCCAGCTTCTCCACGGCAACCTCTACCCCTGACCTTAACCGTCGGACTTCCTTTCCTTTCTCATCGACCGACGTCGACCCCATCCACTTTCCTCGGTCTTGGGAGACGGCATGGGAGGCCGCGGGCCAGACCAACTTTGAGCGTGCCCAAGCGTTCCTCTTCTTCTACCGCAGCGATGACGTCGCAATCAACACCGAACTCCGAATCATCGCTTCACACCACAGATACCGAGATGTAGCTTCATTAGCTGCCGCAGTTCAAGAGCGCGTCTTCGGCAGTCGGCACAAGAGCTTCCAGACCAATGCGCTGCTGCAGTGGATGCGCTTCATCCTCATCAAGAGTCAAGCACTCTCTTCGACGAGAACCAAGTCTGTGCGAGACTTCTTCTTCGATCCCAGTATTGCCCGCAACCTCGCCAAACTGCCCGAGGACCCCGTCACTTATCAATACCCTGCCGCACCTCTCAAGGTCGTAATCGTCGGCGGGGGGCCCACCGGTCTCGCATCCGCCATTGCCCTGGCCGAGAAGGCTGGCACAAAAGTCGAGGTTCATGTCTACGAGGGCCGCTGGGCCCAGCAAGCTGGGAGCTCTTTCGTCGGCTACCCACCTACAGCTCGCCGCCGTGACCAGGTCGTTACCCTCCAAGACTCTGTCACCGACCTCATGAGCGACAGGACAAGACAGGCGGTCTTTGGTGGATGTCCGGAGCGTGTTTGGCCAGGCTCCAGCAACCTCCAGATTCGGAAGCTTGAGGATGGTCTTCTCAGACGTGCGCAGGACAGCCAGTTCCGGGATCTCATCTTCCTCCATGCGATTCAGGTCAAGAGGGAGAACCTAGCAGACCTCGGCGACTTCCACCTTATGCTTGGTGCCGATGGCGCTGGCTCATGGCTGCGCGGAGCGTACCTTCAGGGGCAGGAAGAGGAGGTTGGCAAAAGCTATGCCCTCGGCGTCGCCTTCAACAGGCCCCGAGGGCTTCCTTTCTCGCAGCCCATCAACATCTTCCTCACCATGGGTCAAACTCGGTACCTTCTGAATGCCAGCGACTTCGATGGCACCGGATATCTCAACATGCAGTTGACCGAGACTGAGTGGCATCAGATGGTTTCAGCGGACGGTCACCCCTGCACTTTTGGCCGTCCAAGCTGCCTCAAGGTCAACGGCTGTCTTCCCGAGGGGTTCCAAGAAAACCAAGTCTTTGCTCCCTCTCAAGAACCCAACAGCCCTCTCTGGAAGGCCATTCTCGATGGTCTTGAGCTCTACGGCTTCAAACAGTGCGAAGTAACCAACATTGTCCGCATTCCCATCGTGGTCCGCAGAATCAACAAGGCAATCGAACGGCTCCCTGAGTGCGACTCATCCGCGCTTCGACGACCCCACGGTCTGGTCGCCCTGGCCGGCGATGCTGCGATGACTGTCCACTTCTGGCCTGGCCGTGGTGCGAACTCTGGTATGAAGGCCGGGATTGCCTGGGCCGACGAAGTTGCCCGCGCGCTCATGCACACCCAATTCGTCGGCCTTCAGACCGCGTCTCTGGGACTGTACCACGACTTCCTACAAAAGCTCCAAGAGCGCGAGCACGGTGGCCGTAGTCTGCCGATCGTCAGGCAGACCGGGGACCCCAACATGATGGCTTGGCTGATGCGCAACGCACGCCTTATTCCTCAACATGTCGCGATGGAGTGGCTTGTGGGGCAGATGCGCCGCGATGGCGTCCGGATCCAAAAGCGTGAAGACTGGGCTTTCGAGCAGGTTACCAACCTCGAGCCGCAGCTACGAGAGATCTTGGAGAAGATGCACCCGGTAACTCTTCAGGAAATGGCTGCCACATTCCCGTGGCCAACGAGGGAGATGGCTGGAGCCGAAGTGCTGCCTGAGAGGTCCGTCGTAGATGCTTGCTTGAGACAAGAGGGTGCCAGGCATAAGGACCTTCCGAAGCTCGAGAAGCAGGGAAATTCAAAGAAGCAAGACAGGAAGAGGAGGAGTGCTGATAATTCGTTGTCCGGGGAAGAGATTTCACCTGCTTTCCTGGCTAGCCTGGCCATAAAAGCCAAGCCGGCTTCCCAGCGAACATCCTGGCGTGCCTTCACTTTCGGTAAATCTGCGCAAACGGTTCAATAATTCTGGCTAGCCTGGGCATTAACAATCGGGTTAAAGTCAACATCGTCAATCTGGGCATATGGTTGTATGGCGTCGTGGTACCGGGGCGCATGTGTATGGTTGAACTTGCATTTACGGACGGAACATGTGGATATTTTTCAGGATTATTCTGTATTCATAGCATCGGGAAGCGGGCGAACCTTTCAGTTATACAACTTGACAATTGGGTGTATCTTTTATTGGTATTTCGAGAAATAAGACAAAAACAGCAAACAGGTCATTCAAACCAGGTCCTAACAGCTACAAAAGAATTGGGGATAAAATAAAGCATATTTCTTTCCAAGTGGTCTGTTTATTACCCACAAGCTGCAGCACACTACGCAACGATATTCTTATCGATGTTGTGCAAGTGTAATGGAAATTTGTACCGACAACTCGCCCCGTTGCAGTCTTCTCGAGGGCACTGATGGCCGAAGACGCAATCGGAATCTTTGCAGTCTAGGCCGGAATGGCAGTATGACTGACGGGCAACGGCTCGGAGAGCTTGCAACTCCTTTGTACTTAGAGGTAGTCCGTGTTCATGAGAGCATTTTCCCCACGCCTCTTTGTAGGGACATTTGCCAGTGAGATGGAAACTGTTGCACAGCTTTTTGTACTTCATGATGATAAAGTCTTGCTGTGAACAATTGACTGGAGGGTCGACACGCTGGCCAGCCTTATTCCGGTAAACTCTCCCGACAGGAAGTGTCAAGATGCTCGTCGAGCGAGGAGTCTGAGACCAGCTTTGCGCCGAATATGGCAAGGCAGGCTTTGCGGCAGCCGAGGCGTAGTCTGGTGACGGAGTTGGAGGAGGCGTGATGTAGTCCGGGACCTTGCGCTTAGGGTTGATGAGCTTTTTTCGCCTAAAGACTTTATCAAAGGAAGCGATACGGAATCGATCTCTGATTTCAGCCAGCTCCTTGGCGAAAGGGGGTCCCTCGACCAGGATGACCTTCTTCAGAACCTCATCGGTCTCGAGGTGAGATCCCAAGAGGCGGGCGTACCCGCTGTCAGCTGAAGCACCGAACAAAACATGCCGGCAATGTACGTCGGCTACGCCAAATTCAAAGTTCACTGCGGAATTTCAGTATCTGGTCTCAAATCTTATGTGGATCTGGAAGTTATGACCTTTCATCTTCTCGTCTGCGCACTCTTTACCATTTCCCGCGTCAACAAACTCGCACATGGCATTCGTCATGTTGAAACCTCTCACAAAATCGTCAAGGACACTTGGACTGGGGATCGTATCCAGTTCTGTGTACGTCTTCGCTAGGCCCTTCATATTCGCGAAGACACGAATGATGAGTTTCAGGTGGGGGGGCAAAGAAGGATCAACTGACTTCAGCTCTAAGGCCACTGCCTTTCCCAGAAGGCTTACTGCCTTTTTGCCCCCTTCTAGACCCTGTTCAATGAGATCATCTATGAACTAGTGATGAAAAGTAAGCAACGCTAGCTAGACCAACTGACGTGAAGGGCTTACTTACTGGCATGCAATCGCCAGCAATCAGAGCCAAGGCAAAGCAGTACTTGTCCTTGAGAAGTCAACCCTTGCAGTAAGTCTGGTAATCAGGAATGTATTTTACCTTCTCAGTTTTCAACTGATTCACTTGTTCCTTGTGGATTTTCACGGTATCACACATCGATTCGACAAGCAAACTCTTATTCTTGAGCTCTGATTCAGCCACAGACAGCTTTTCAGTAAGTTTGCTGATGTGGATGAACAAATCCTAGACATAGGTGGTTAGAACCAAAGCTAATTGAGCCCGTTTATAGTAGCTTACCGCAGTGAGCTTTGTCTTCTGGTCCTCTTGCGCTTTGCAAAGCTCCCATCTATCCTTCAGCAATGGCAATTGAAAGTCAATGGTCGTCATCTTCGAGCGATGCAGGTTGATATTCTGGGGTTTCAGGTGGCGTGACAGCTTCGATTGAAACAAACATAAAATGGTTCTAATGAACAAAGACGGGTTTTTTCAGGGAATCCGCGTTTTTTTTAATAAAAAAAGAACTGAAGCCGTCCTTTTCTATTAACATGTGCATCCTCGAAGACTATAGACGCCCAAGGCAAACTAGCTGTGTCGCACAAGATGCAGGCTAGCCAATGAACAGAAAGGAGATAGCAGTCTTGAGGCCCGGGCCAGACCAACAGCACTGCCGCATAGGCTTACACCCTCCTATTTGAGGCGGGCCGCATGTTGGTCGACATGCGGCCTCCAACGGTTGGTTGCGCTATTTTGTCGAAGTCTGCCTTACGTTGGCACGGTCTTGCATTGTCGTGCAGGCAAAAGAACTGGCCGGCAGAGGTTTGCATTCGATGAAGATCTGGAATCCTGGCTGTGCAACATAAACCGGCCGGAACTGCAGACCACTTACCGCTCAATGATGCCTGTTTTACGGCCAATCTTTTTTCTCGAGGTCAGTCAACGTACGACCGACTCGTTGGTTTGGCCCTTCATCTTATCCGCTGATCTGATGCAAAGTCGAAAAAGAATGGTTTGCCCGGCTGCAGATCCTTCCCAAGTAATATCCTTGCAGCAGAGAGAACAAACCGATCATCTCGAATAATTTATGTTGGATCGGAGATACGTGAATCCTATCCAGTTTGTACCCATCCCCTCACTGTCAGCTGCCGATCGAAGCCGTGTGACCTGGTTCTTTTTACCCAAGCTATAGAGAATGTCGACTTACATTCAAACATTTATTTTCATTGCTTGCGTTACTCTCCAGTTTGATAGCGTTCTTTCACGGATCATGGCCAATTTCTTGTCGATTGCAGTTATCGTTATTGTAGACACTAATTAATACACATAACCAGATAGGGAGGAGACTTTCGTGTCCGAAAGTTTTCCTGCTTGGGCAAACGAAGAAAAACAACAGGAATCCAGAAGGACTATCTGAGACTAGCAATACGCCGGTTGATGAAAGGAGAAGCCGATGTAATTGTCGACTACCAGGCCATATCGAGCGCGGTGTGATTGACTCAGTTTCGGCGTCCATGCTCCGAAACCCGGAGGTACCCTCCGACAGGGCACAATGCTTTCAGTGAAAGTGCCAGCGGTAAATGACGACTCAACAATATGTGGCTCATGTAGTATGCACAAACATGACTTTGCGATGTCATGATGGGCGACAATGAGACGTACGGATCCGAGTCCGGTTCTGTTTGCCCCCAATCCGACCAACCTCTGGCCCAGCGATCTCGGCCTTCTTCCCATCCGCCGCTAAACCGGCGCCGACACAAAGGGGTCCATGCTCGATGCACCCCACGCCCGGGCGCCCGTCTCATCGCCGTTACTTTCTGATTTTTGCACAGAGGCGTGACCTCCATTCCGAAGGCTAGACAATGTTAGATAAGGAAGCCGCAGCGTCTGTGGAGCACCAGAGGTCGCCCTTGTCCAATATCATGCCTGATTTCAACCCGAAGTGGAGGGGATAAGACGCAAAAAGTTGCAGGTTTTCCCCGCTGCGGAGACGCTCCGCTAACACAGATTTTCAAAGATAGGGTCTAAAGGGAACTTTTCCGGCTGGCCTTTTCTCTACGAATCGTGGACGATACCGTTACAGCCATAATCACTGCTGTTGGTCATGGGAAGGCTCGGTCTGGAAAGCTTGCGTCGTGCTGCGTCCCTAGCAGGGTGCTTTTACCGTCTTTTATGACTGTGTATGGCTACCATTATGTACCTGTGCTACGGAGGCGGTGACTACCTGGATACCGGAACAGCAGCATCTTTGGGTGCGTCGCGTAGGTGACATACCTGTACGGTGTATCTAGTGCCCGACTTCGGATCCGCAAGGCCATGTGGGTATGCGGCCGAGTTTTTTGCCAACTGCCTCGCGCTTATATACGGACATGGCCCCCCCCTTCAGCTCCGGATCAGTTCAAGATTGGTTCGCTTGGTGGACAAATATTCCTGGGCAAGACCTATTCCTCCTTCGTTGGCTGTCTATTCGCTCGCGCCAAAGTCATTTAGTTGGACTTCAGTTGTTAATACAGCAAGACCCATGCAGTACACTTGCCTCTGTCTCATGTCGGAAACAGAGTCTTCTCCGAACCACTCATCATGTCTGAACACACACTGTCAGAAGTGCCCACAAGGAATGATGGATTGCCGCCGGACTTGTTGGCGCTGAGAACATCCAACGCCGAGAAGGGTGTCAACATCATCGCGCAGACACCCAGCCGACCGTACTCCTATCGTGAGGATGAGACAGTGTACGACCGTTTCACACCAGCCCACAAGGCATTGATCACAGCCATCGTCTCATTTGGCGGTCTCGCCATCAACCTGGCGGCCCTACTAGTTTTGTCGGCCCTGCCCGAGGTCTCAGCCGCATTCAACACATCAGGGACCGTTATCAACTTTTCCAACGCCCTATTCTTGTTGATGATGGGCATTGGTGTTCTTTTTTGGGGCCCGTTGAGTCAGGTGTATGGTAGAAAATGGGTAAGCACAACCACCTATGTATATCCCGATCACCGCCTTCTGTGCCATAGCTGTAGCTAAAATCCCGGGCAACTGTGTTCGTTTGCTCTCCTTAAGTCGGCCGAACTAATTATTCTAGGTCTTTGTCACATCGGCAGTCTTATTCTGCGCATTCTCCTTCGCGACTGGGGTTTCTCCCAACCTTCCAGCGTTCTTCATTTTTCGATCCATCAGTGCATTCGCTGGAACCTGTTTCCTTGTAGTCGGGTCAGCTTGCCTGAGCGATGTGTATCGACCGACTGAGCGCGGTACCGCCTTGGGATGGTTCTTGGGGGGTACCCTGATCGGCCCGGCCCTTGGGCCGTTCATTGGAGGCGTTATCATAACATTCTCAGCTTGGCAGACTCTTTTCTGGTTCCAGGGTGCCATAGGGGGCGTTGCCATGGTCTTATCAATTGCTTTTCTACCGGAGACCACCCACGGAAAGTGGTCGGAAGAGTTGGAGGGTATGACGGTGAAAGAGAAGTGCGGTCAGATATGGGAGTGGGCGAACCCATTCCGGGTCATTGCTTTGTTCAAGTACCCGAAAATCTTCATTGTGGTAAGCCTTCATTCCTTTGAACTTTTAGCGATCGCCAATGATTGGATTTGGGTTCTTGAGTCACAGCTGGAACGGAAAGCAGGCTTGTGTTCTGCGTTGTGACTTGGTTTGATCGAGTGGTTGGGCAGTGCTGTGAGACCCTGACCTCTTGTGCATTTGTAGCTGACCAAAGGGATAATAGGGAGTTGCTGCATCCTCAATGTTATGGAACATGCAAGTTCTCCTGACACCTGTGCGATACGTCATAAACCCAAGGTTCCATCTCACCTCTCCGTTGCAATCGGGGTTCTTCTTCCTCGCACCCGGAGCAGGCTACTTTGTCGGAACTTTCTTTGGCGGAAAATACGCCGACAGAACCGTCAAAAGATGGATTACCAAAAGGGGGAAGCGTGTACCCGAAGACCGACTTCGGAGCTCATTTATAGCAATGGGAGTGGTCATTCCCGCTAGCATCATCATTTATGGATGGGCGATTGACCAAGCTAAAGGCGGCATCCCTCTTCCCGTTATCTGCATGTTTGTTCAAGGTGTTGCTCAAATGGTTTGCTTCCCTTCCCTCAACAGCTACTGCTTGGACGTCTTCCGCGATAGAGCGGCAGAAGTGATGGGTAAGAGATGCAGCCTCCCTTATTACGAAGGCCTTTGCTGACAGCCGAAATAGCCGGTAACTACTTTATACGGTACACCTTCGCTGCTATTGGGACGGCGGTCGTCCTCCCGGGCATCGATGGAATAGGCGTGGGCTGGTTCTCAACTGTGAGTGCTCTATTCGTTGCGGCCTCGTGCGTTGCTGTCTGCTGTGTTGTCATCTTCGGTACAGAACGAAACAAGGTGGAAGAAAAATCAGGGCAGGCTTGAACGACTTGAGCAAGTCGATGCCATTCAAGAAAAACTAAATTTCCAGGCTCATTTGAACTCCGGTACTCGTCTACCAATGATCCTTATGCAAATAGCCCATAATTACTCTAGAAGGAAATGCAAAGTCAAAAACAGACCTCAACACAACGGCAAGCCTCCTAACAAATGTTGCGCTTGTGGCTGATCACCCATGGAGAGTGCCGCATGTTGAATATGAATCACTTTAGACCATAGCACAGGTAGAAGAGATACGTCTCTGCTGAGACTTTTGAAAATGGACTTTTTCTACCCATCTTGTTGACATGTTCATCATCAAACCCACACCAATGTCAAGCAAAAGGCGCAATCAGCTTGTGGGCCTATCGTTTGAACTACCTCATCAGGGATAGCCTTGACAACAGGGCGCACATTAATAGGCTGCACAATAAAGTTACGGTGACCATTGGTTGGTTACAGGGCTAACTCCGACAGGAGTTTAGGTGTCTGCCTGTCTTGGAATTGAAGTAGTACTGCCAACGTGTCTTTCAGAACCACTAATTTGACAAGACTTACATATAAAGCTGTTCTAGCGCAAATGATGACAGCCCTACGAAACGGAGTATTTCTACAAAGAAGTCTAGCAGCCAGGCTATTGGGCCACTTAAGATCGCTAACCATTCATTCATCGAGCAACAATCCGGCCTTCTCTTACGCTACTCACCTCGCCATTTGCTTACCGCTTCATCACAGACTGGTTTCATCTTCAACGCCAACAACCATGGCAAAGTGTGCGGAAAACCAGGAGATCATATCGCCGACGACATCTGTCAGACCAGCCACGCTTGGTGACGCCACAGCGATCGCTGAACTTGGCGTGCACGTATTTTCGGTCACGTTCGGTCATTCGGTAGAGCCGCACGAGCTGCAAGCATTTCTCGACGAGTCCTATAGCCTCAAGGCGATCACAAAAGACCTCGAAGATCCTAACAAGGACACCATCTTAGCCATTGATCCTAAAGGCGATGTCTTGGGCTTCGCCATGCTCACTCGGGGTACGTCCGAGCCGTGTCTGAACCACCTCGCCGGGCTCGTTGAGCTGCAACGCATATATATGTACCCTAAAGCGCACGGCACTGGTGCCGGCAAGCTCCTCGCTGACAGATTGGAAGAGATGGCTAGAGACCAGGGGTTCAAGCACATTTGGTTGGGTGTCTGGCAAGAGAATCACCGGGCGAGAAAGGCATATGAGAAGTGGGGGTACAGGGCATGCGGCACACATGACTTTGCTGTTGGTCCAGTAGTACAGACTGACGACATCATGGTGAAAAAGCTTTGAGTCCGAGGATCCAAGCTATGTGGTATTGCACGTTGTTTCCGGAATGTTAGTGGGGTTATTGATTGTACCCAGGCGGTCTTCCTCCAAGCATGAGATGCCAAAGAGGGATAAAACAGCGTTTAGACATATAGACGATAGGCAGAAAGCAAGTTCAAGGTAAAAGTATCGTGGATAGAATACATTCAAAGTGGATAGTTGTTTGGTCAGATATTTCACAAGCGTTCTCTCCATATTTCATGGGATGGAACATATTCTGGTCCTCAAGTATCTGTCAGAGCTCATCTTTCACAACTTTTCCAGTCGTATTCCAAACTCCAAGCGTAGGCAACTCGATAGACGTCTTCTTCATGCCACCATTTCCCAATCAGTTGCATGCTCACAGGCAACTTCGTCCCGGATCCTGCTAGAGGGCCTTCCTGTATCGGTAGCATGCCGATCGGCATCGCCAACACTGGGTGCCCAGACTGGTTGAAAGGTGCGGTGTTGGCAGTGAGTCCAACTTGCTTTCCAATCTTCTCCAAAGGGGATGCATCGTAAGGGGTGTGAGAGTTGGCGACATAAGGCAGGTTTGGTGTCACAAGGATATCGTAGTGCGAAAGGGCACGATCGTAGTCATCGCGTAGCTTCCGGCTGAGATTCGTTGCCTTGCCAAGTAGTCCCGGAAACGCGTCTTGCGCATAGACACCGTTGAGGTAGATGTTTTTGGTGGAGACGTAGGCGTTATCCCACTGGCCCTGCGTCAAGGTTTGGAACTTCTCTGTCAAGTCGTTCATGGCGTAGCCCCGTCTGCCAAAGGTGAGATTTCTCTTTGCGAGGTATCCCCCGGCCTTGCTGATGGCGGTCCAGATAGCCGCACCCTTGGAGTGAAAGGGGATTGACACTTCCTCGACGACAGCTCCAAGTTCGCGGAATCCCTGAATCGCGGCCTCGACACACAACCTGACCCGCGGTTCAACGGATGGTTGATTCATCCCTTCTGCAAGGATACCAATTTTCACGCCTGACAGATCTTTCGGATTCTCCAACTTAACCAAGTTCTCATAGTACTTGGGAACCTTGTCGGGTTTGGGTGCAGGAAAGGACCTGTCATCGATGTTGTCGTTCCCTGCGATGACCTGTAGCATCAATGCGTTGTCGAGCAACGTTCGTGTTATAGGCCCAACGTAGTCGTTGGTCGGCTCATTGGAGCCGCATGCTGTGTAAGGTACTAGTCCAAACGTTGCCTTGAGACCGTACAGGCCACACCAACCGGCAGGGACGCGGATGGAACCTCCTTGATCTGCACCTAGAGCCATATCGACGTCTCCGCTGGCAACGAGGGCACCGGATCCGCTCGAGCTACCGCCACTGCTGTAGCCCTTTGCGTATGGGTTGTGAACATGGCCGGTTGATGATGAACTGCTCGTTGCTGAATGACACATGTTTTCGCAAACGGACTTGCCCTCAATAATCGCCCCTGCTTCGAGGAGCCTCGTCACACAAGTCGCATCTGTGTTCTTACAATCAAGGTAAATGAGTAACCACCCGACGGCTCATTGAGTGTATTGGACTTACCGGAACATAATCTTTGACAAAGTCGGTACCAAGAAGCATGGGTACGCCTCTTACGGCGATGTTGTCCTTGATTGTAATTGTTTTGCCGGCAAGTAGGCCACCCTTCTTGGTCTTGTCTTCCACACGGCATCTCCATGCCCAGGCTCCCAACGGGTTCTCTGATGCCTTGGGAAATCTGATGTCTTCTCTAGGAAATCTCTCCTCGTCTACCGGTGGCACATAGTCTACGGAAGAAAGTGTCAGAGTTTTATGGCAGGTTACGGGTGGGTCACATACCTGGGATTGACATTAGTTCCGCAACGGACTCGTGGAACACGGCAAGAAGTCTTCGATAGTCATCTTTCTCTTCTTCTTTCACAGAAACCCCAAGAGTTGTCAAGTTTTCATCCAGAACTCTCCCATCTACCGGGTTAGTCTTCGCCACTTCTAAGGAAAAGACAGACATGATGTCGTTGTGCCTTGAATGTAATGTTTCCGAATTGAAGAGTTATCATTAGTTTCTGTAGATCATTAAGTGAATAGGTCTTTACCTGAAAATGAACAGCTACGTGAAGCCTATTAAGACCATTCCCAACGTCGGAGTCTTCATGCCAGCCATACAGTACAAATGATTATGAGAAAGCACCCTGCATGTTCCCGGGATTCTTATCGTTGCCTATCTCCAAGACGGCTAATGGGTATCAGCGGCCGCTTGGCGCATTCGATAACAATCCCAAAGCATCGGAGGAAATGAACCGATGCCCGAGCATGCAGCTTGAGCATCCCCACCACTCACTGCCTTATCTCTGGAAGCATCGCTCCACTGTCCAATGCACTCGATAGTACAGCCGTCACAATACGATAATGGCAACATGGCTCCAGAAACGACTGTCTCGATGCCGATCTGTTTGTTTTGCCAATCACAATATGGCATGTCCTAGCCTGCGCGTTTCACTTCAAATATCGCCTGCGTATCCGTGGCTTCATCTTCCACAAATCATCAAACTTGCGCGTGGCTTTCCAAATCCGCTGTTGACTTCAAAACGCAATCAAATATCATCTTGCACTGCTCAGCATGGTTCATGTTGAGGAGAAACTTCAGATACCTCGCGACTTTGAGGGTAAGTCAATACTGCTACGGGGTTGACTGCAAGTGCTGAATTCCATCTCCAAGGGTTCGGCGAGGAGGGGTTTGACCCGAAATGGCCCAATGGTGCCCGCATTGCAGTATCATTCGTCCTCAACTACGAGTAGGCCTCTAGCTGTACCTGCAGAAATCTCCGAAGCTGACAAAATTCCTAGGGAAGGGGGCGAGCGCAGCATCTTGGATGGCGATGCTTTCTCGGAACCATACTTGTGGGAAAAGGGCGCATCCGGAGGCTACAAAGAGGGCGCTAGGTACTTGAACGCCGAACAGGATTTCGAATACGGAAGTCGTTCAGCATCATGGCGTCTCATCCGGCTCTTCAAAGAGTTTGGGTGGAACTTCACCACCTATGCCGTGGCATACGCTCTTAAGCGCAACCCAACCTTTGCAAAAGCCCTTGTCCGGGACGGACATGAAATTGCCTGCCATGGACTCAGATGGCTAGATATCTGGAACTACTCATTGGAAGAAGACAAGGAGTACATCAAGCAAAACATACTGATGTTGAAAGAGGTTTCAGGCGAGATGCCAGTCGGCGCCTATTTTGGCCGCGGAACGCCAAACACACCATATTTGTTCCCGGAGGTCTGGAAGAGCCTTGGGGGTGAATTTCTGTGGTCTTCGGAATGCTACAACGACGATGTTCCTTACTGGCTCGACTTGCCTTGGGAGGAGGACTTGCCAGAGGACAAGAGGGAGGGAATACTGCTCATCCCTTACAATTACGACTGTAACGACGGAAAGTTTCACATGTCGCCAGGATTCGGGAGCTCCGTCGCCGAAACATACGAGCAGTATTTGAAGAACACTTTCGACTGCCTCTACCGAGAAGGTGGAAAGATGATGAACATTCCTTTGCATACGCGCATCATCGGCAAACCGGGTAGATCGGAGGCATTGAGGAAGTTCATGAAGTACGTTGCCGAAAAAGAAGGAGTATGGGTTACGACAAGAAGAGACATTGCGAAGCACATGAGATCCCACTTCCCATATAAACCTAATAGGGCATGGATGAAGGGCGCATGAAGTTGAATTGGATTCGTGCTATATGAGACCACTGATATGCGGCATCACTGGTGATATGTCAGGAACTCTTTAGACGATATTTTAAATCTAATACATCCTCGGCATGAGGCGGTCCCCATTATCAGATCATATGTCCCTAATTCCCTTCAAATAAGAATTGAAGCAGTGTGCTGATGAAGGAGTGAAATGTAGCCCTACACATTCGTCTTCACAGGATTCTCTGACCATACAAGCTCCTCAGGGTGCGCCAGGTAGTCCCAACTGGAAGCGCCCAAGCATATTTCCACGATCCTCCGTTCTGTCCCAAATCGGCACTTTAGATGAGAGTTTAGCGTACTATCTAGGGAAAATGAGCCTTGGGAACCTAAGAAGTTTCCATATTAAAACAATAACATGTATTACAACCTAAATGCACTACTGCTCTCCCCATCTTTGTCAAAGAGCATGCCTCTTGCCCACAGAGTTTATTCCGGAACCTTCCTCGACACTCTCGACACCTGTAACATCAATAACCGAGAAGGCTCCGCGGATCGTTTCAATACCTTCTCCCGGAAGGAACCCTTCCGAGGCCGCCATGCTCTCGAATTCCATCGACATCTCCGAGTCTAGTCCCATCGGAAAGACTTGTACTGGCCATATAAAGCAAGCCACATAATACACCAAGGAGCCCATGAAGAGAGACAGGAGGAAGCCGAGTTTGTACATGTTCTTACTCGCCTGGTTGACAGAGTGCTGGTCCAGGTTCCCAGCAATACCATGTACGGTGAAGATAACACCAGATAGCCACGCCGCGACAGCTCGTAAATTCCATCCCTCGTAGTATGTATACGGAGAGCTTTGGGTCTTGGTGTAAAGGCTTGGAACGTGTAGATTGCCTCGTCGTATGATCCAGTAGTCGACGATCATAATCTTCGGACTCTGTCAGCGTTTTACATCTTGTGTGGCTGAATAACCAAAGTTCACTCACCCCACAGGTAGGCATTAGGAAGACAGTGTATGAACCCAAGAATGTGAGGAAAGAGCTCGCGCTGGAGATTATTTTCCATGGCACACAAAAAGGCGCAAGCAGGGCGCAAACGACCTGACCTCTGACGATGTTGATGTACCTAGGCCAAAGACCGGTGACGTCGGCACCGACTGGCAGAGAGTTTGAACCGGCATTGGTCGCAATAATAGCAAGGATCATTCCCTTGTTGTGAAAGTCAGCAATTGTCAATTGAGAATACCGTACGGAGTTAGCTTACAGCCGAAGCAAAGAACATTCCAGCTCTGGCTCCAGGACCCCAGTACTCTGTCAGTATGGCATTGTACAAGTCCCAGACGTTCCAATAGCTCTTTCCAAGAACGCCAGACGCCGCACTTGTTGTCGCACAGCTCAGAAACATAACGAGCACTTTGCTGACCAATATCCCTATTGCCTGCGACCAAGTCGCTTGCGAGGGCCGTGTGGCATACCGAGCAACGTCAGGCTGGTTCACCAAGATTGGACACAGCGCAGCCATGACGCTATTGATGGCTTGAATCATCGGCCAGACCAAAGCGCCACCCCTCAAGGCTTTGCCGCCGAAGTCGAAAGTCCCCAAGCTCCCTCCGTTCATCCGGACGGCCCATCCAAGGACTCCGAACAAGCCTGCTGTCGTTTCAACGGATTTGACGACAAAGAGGTGTCTTAAGATGGTTGGGTGAATGAACATCACTGGAAACTGGATAAGCCAGAAGATAAAGAAGGCAAGCAGGTTCTTGGAAGAGATCCCGGCGCTAGCTGGCAGTCGGTTCGGGATGTTATCCCAACTTGTCCCAAAAATGGCTCGCAGCGCCACTGAAGTGAGCATGCCTCCATAAAATGACTGAGTTGCAAAGTAAATGACGGCAACAGACGCGCGGATAATGACGAACAGCTTTGCACCACTAACACCTGCGGCAGCGCGAACGTAGACAGGGAAGCCCACATGATACTGAGTTGCACCGCGGGAGTTGAGAATAACAACGACGCTGAGAATGGCGGAACCTATCACGGCGGCAAGCATGCCATGCCACCATTGCTTTTCATCGTAAGTGGCTAGATTCAAGACAATAGAGACTTCCCAGCTTACAAGACCAATCGAGATCAGGGTTGCTCCAAGGTTGTACGAGCTCGGTGAAAATGTTTGAGTCAAGTAATAGGTAAAAAAAAATGTAGAGCTGTCCACTTGCGGTGTTCTATGCGGAGATTAGCTGTGAACTCTTGCCTGTATTGATTCCAAGCTGAATAAGGAGTTGAGATACCAGGTGGGGTTGGAAGCAAGTTCTCATTGAAGTAAGCTGCTCCCCGTTCCGGGGCCTCCTTGGTCTGAATGAACCTCTTAAAAGCTTGTTTAGAAGAGGCGGCTCTCCTAAGCCTTGTCATTCTCAACATTACTTTGGTTCATGAAACAGATATGCAGGATAACCACTTCTCCTATTAAAGGTTACATGTAGCAGCGTATCAATCTCTTTACAGTAACTGAGCATGCACGTCTACAATATACCGGAGATACCACTATATATATGTCGTGCGAAAAAACGACGCCGTTAGTCACAGAGCAGTAACTAACGCCTTATATCACATCGTGACATACCCCCCTAGACTAAGCAGAGCATTATACTTAGTCTGGCTAACAGAGGAAGCGACACCCCCTGGCCTACCAGCCTGTAGTAGGAATTAAACCCTAGGTACTAAATACTGCCAGACCAGGCTATATACATATAGGAATCAAACCCATAAGGTCTATAACGCTCAGACGCTAGACTCTAGGGCTATACCATTCTAGCACACCAGAGCGAACTAGGCTTATAACTATAATAAACCGTAACGTCTAGTTATTTAAGAGAAAAGTAGTTATTTTATTAAGAATCTATATATAAACTAAAAACAAGCTAGAAATACTTGTCCTAAGTGGTCTGTGCGGTAATATGCTATATCTGTGGTGGATACTGCTGATACTAGCCACACGAAGCTATTCCAGCTTCACGACACTTTCTCAACAACTGCATGTGTTACCAAGTATTCCTGCTCTAGCCCCGGTTGCAGCAGGCCCCGCTCCGATGGAAACAACCTCGCCAACTCTTTGCTTATAGTGAGCAACATGTACGCGACATATGGATTGACTCTGGTCTGCCAGACTCAAAATTACAACAGGTACAACAGGGCGCTACTAGCTTTTATGATCGCCGCCCTACGAGTTTACTGCCAGAACTGGACACGCAACCTGGCAGAGGACATGGGGTCCAAAGATACCTTTGGGGGTAGGAGAGAGCACCGACGAGAGCGCATTCGTGCGAAACCCAAAATCAGCGCGTCAGACGCCAGAAAACCGTCCGTGATGGGGGGTAGATGAGAAATCGAACATGATTATAAACTATTTGCAAGCTAAGATTGAGGAGATTAAAATCTCACAAGCGGCAAGACCATGACTTCCTCGACGCCGGCGTCCGGCATCTGACGTTCCACAATCTCCGTCTGGGTGGTTCTACAAGGGGTACATGTCATTATGGCTCCCCGAACAAGGGGCGCGCGTGATGAGACTACTGATATTACATATGAACGTGGCCAGCCTCATCTTAATGGGACCTCGCTGCATGTAGTATTGCGTTGGCTCTGCCGAGCGAAAGATGTCATTGGTAATCCCTCCTTCCCCACGGTGCCACCCACATGGCCATGAGTGGAACCAGAGCAATCGCCGAACCCGAAGGAGCAAAAGGTTGTGTGCCATCCCACTTTGTAACCGGCACACCACCCACCGGCTACCATGGCTGATTCGACCTGAGCGAATAAAAAAACTCAGGTACTAGTGCAAGGCCGCCTATATCAAGGTGGCACAGCCGTGATAAGAAGAAATGGTCGGTTGAGGTGGGAAACACCGGATGGGCAAAGAGGGGAGGGGAGCGGCACGTAGCCGAGTCCGCAGCAGAAGCGCAGTTTGTGTAACATCACAGCATTGACGGCAAGAGCTCGCGGCTCGTCAGCAGAGAAGGTACGTATGTATTACTGTGTCCTCGGCTGATCAACTCATTCGCGTCCAACATCTCCCCCATCTCAGCCTCAATGGCTTCAACTGCCACGGGGGTTCCAGAAAACACCGCTGGTTCCTCGAAGACACCTCGGGTACCCAAGCACTCGGGTGACAAGGAAAAAAAGAAGAAGAAAAAAAGAGGAAAATGCCGCTTTTTCTTACCACTATCTGATGGGAACCGGCCAGTTTGTCTTGCCACTCGAGGGCCAAGCAAGCTTGTACTACCACTATCGACCGGCGGTGTACGAATGCCGCATATTCTGGGACCCCACGTGGCTGCGTATATTGTGTCGTGAGAGACGCGTTCTTCATCGGAGAGCTGCCCCGAATGGCAATGGGCCCCTGCGTCAGCCCCGCCTCCCGCGGAGCCTAACTCCGTTCTGCGGATAGTTTATGTAAATCGTCAAATATTACGGTGGGGTTTTGGACGGCGTATCTCGGTGGATGGTGTGGAATCCTTGTGTTAACCCTTCTGTTTCCCTCCACTGTTTCGTTGTCCCTCATTTTGTCGTTGTAACCCCCGCCCCCTCTCGGCTCTCGGGATGGGACGAAGGGAAGAGAAACAAAGCCAGGGTCACTTTGCAGTTCGTCTCCTCTTCTACCCCTCTTCTCCCTGCATTTTGTTCGCTCAATGTTTGTTTAGCCAAGTATTAACTTCCCATCGTGATACTTCCATACGTAGTTTGGACCGCCACGCAGCTTTCCGTCTCTACCAAAACAACCAATCGCCCATCATGGCTGCAAAAGATACATACAAGCTGGACTGGACCAAGTTCTACAATGTCATCGACGGAAAGCTCGAGACCACGAGCAAGACCAGACACAGCTTGAACCCCTCAACGCTCGAGGCCAACCCCGAGGTCCCTCTCTCTACCCCCGAGGATGTCGACAGAGCAGTGCAGGCCGCCAAGAAGGCCCAGGAGGCCTGGGCCGAGACCCCCTACGAAGAGCGCCAGAAGGCCCTCGCGAAGTTTGGCGAAGCTGTCGAGGCGCGGGCGGAAGAGTTTGCGCTGATGCTCACCAAGGAGCAGGGCAAGCCTGTAAGTCACGATGGGGCATGCGGGTTTCTCCAGCTTCGTCCATGCTGACGCGCCATGTGCGCCCGGGTAGCTCCAGTTTGCACAGTTCGAGGTCTCGGAAGCCGTCAAGCACTTCAAGGGAATGTCCGACCTGCCGTTCCCTGGAGAGGTTGTAGACAACAACCCGGACCGCCGAGTTATTACAAGATACACGCCCTTGGGTTCGTGGAGCCATGCTTCAACACGAATGGATTATGAGACTGACTAAGAAATCAAGGCGTCGCCGTTGGCATTGTCCCCTGGAACTGTAAGTCTACAGTTTGTTTCCCGACTTGCACGTGATCAAGTTACTGACAGTTCGCAGTTCCCATCCTTCTTGGTATGAGCCCTCCGAGCATATATGTACATTTATCACCAGCTTCGTACTGATGCAAAAAAAACATAGCCTGCGGCAAGATCGGCCCTGGTCTAGTCACCGGAAATGCCTTCATCCTCAAGCCCTCGTAAGCCCGAATCACCTGCGCTTAGCGATGCCGCACACTAAACGTCGCCTAGCCCCTTCACTCCCTACTGCGGCCTGAAGCTGGTCGAGCTCGCTCAGCAGTTCTTCCCTCCCGGCGTCTTCCAGGTGCTCAGCGGCGACGACAACCTCGGACCCTGGTTGACCGCCCACCCCGGCGTCGACAAGGTCAGCTTCACGGGCTCGACCGCGACCGGAAAGCGTGTGATGGAGAGCTGCAGCAAGACCCTCAAGCGCGTGACTCTGGAGCTGTAAGTGGCCTTCACCGCGGCATGAAGCTTGCTGGGATCGAGACTCACCCGTGAACCCGCAGCGGTGGAAACGATGCGGCCATCGTGTTCCCGGACGTGGACGTCAAGGCCGTCGCGCCCAAGGTGAGTCGGCGCCCGGTGTGCTCGACCGTCTGCAGCTCGTGCTGACCTGCGCTAGATCACCATGCTGGCCCTGTACAACTCTGGACAAGTAAGTCTGAGCCCACACCGCCAAGGACCCCAGTGGCCGCTTGTTGCAATTTCGCTGACGAATCCGTGACCAGGTCTGCATCGCTATCAAGCGCATCTACATCCACGAGGACATCTACGACGAGCTTCTCGCCGAGATGGTCAACGTTGTCAAGAACCTGCCCCTCGGCGACGGCCAGCAAGAGGGCACGGTTCTGGGCCCCGTGCAGAACCAGATGCAGTTCGAGCGCGTCAAGGAGCTCCTCAGGGACATCGAGGAGCAGAAGCTCAAGCTCGCCGCCGGGTCCACGGCGCCTGCGTCCAGCGGCAAGGGCTACTTCATCACGCCCACCATCGTCGACAACCCGCCCGACAACTCCAGAATCGTCGTCGAGGAGCCTTTTGGTGAGTAATACGCATGCGCTCGCAAGACTGTCGACCAAGCTAACGTGGGGGGGCATCTCAGGTCCCGTCTTCCCCGTCCTCAAGTGGAGCGACGAGAAGGATGTTATTCGCCGCGCCAACGACACCCTCATGGGCCTCGGTGCCTCGGTCTGGTCCAAGGACCTCGAAAAGGCGGAGAGCGTCGCCAAGAAGCTCAAGGCCGGCAACATCTGGATCAACACCCACCTGGAGCTGCAGTACAACGCGCCCTTCGGCGGTCACAAGCAGAGCGGCATCGGGTACGAGTACGGCGCCGGCGGTCTGAAGGCGTACTGCAACGCGCAGTCCCTGTTCATCGCAAGGCCTTGAGTTGAGAGGGGCCTCCCTCCCCGCTCCTCCGCATTTACGCGGGTCATGATGTAACAAGGAAATAAAAAGTGTTTCCAAAATGTCAAGGTGCCATTGGCGATGATTCTGTGGATTTTTTGCACACACACACACCCCACCCAGCTAGCGGAGGAAATATCGAGGCGTCCACTTCCCCTGCTCTACGGGATTCGCCTCCCTTGGTTTATCGGTGTGAAGATCGGGCTTTGCAGTTTTTCGAGGCATGACCGGACGATGGGGTTTGCTGGGGCGTATCCTTTAGACCAGGCCAGACCAGGCCAGACCAGGCCACTTGCGCAATCACCGTCGGTCTTTTGATGGAGTCATTATGGAGCAGTAACGCTGTTGTCGCCGCTGCTGCCCGTGAGTGGGTTGACCATGCAGGAACCTGGGAGAGAATAGTAGGTGGTTAGCCGCCATGCGGAGCTAATGCGCTAAGACGGAGACCCGTTGGGCTCGGTTAGAAACCGTCATTTGTGATGTGCCAATTGGGGCAATAGTCCCGCGAATGCATGTGACCAATTATATCGCAGTCTCAGTATGCTATCGGGAATGAAACCTGAGGTGATCGCCGCGGCCGCACGGCAGGATGGTGATCAAGATGATGTGGATATTGCGGATCGTATTGCTGGACTCTGGCCAAGAAAGACAGGAACGAGCTGTGGGCGGCCAAACGGTCTTTTCAGTTTATCCCATAATGACTTTGTGAACCAGTCTCCCATCTTGGTTAAAACAGCTGAACGGTACATGGCCCGCATACCTGGGCGTTGTCTAGTGATGGCTCGGTTACATCGAATCAGTTCTTCAGCTTGACTTGGGCTGTAACAATAATTAAATGTCACGAGGGAGATAAGGTGTTGACTGCTGCCCGCAATCGACGTCGTTTTTACGACAAAGATGAAATTCACGACACAAGGGTATATCAAACTGCTTCCTGCTGAAGTCAAACATGTAAAAAGCGCTTTACGCTCGATTGACGGGGTGGCGGCATTGTAACCAGAACCCGTGACTGAACGCTGCCTCTGTATAGTCAGACTTGGAGCACGGCCATGAGCAAGCCGCTAGGGTAACCATGATTGCCACAGCTGGCAACCTGAAAGAGTGAATTACGACGATTGCACCCGTGATGCTATGGACGATGGAACGGTGTCTGCCACGGAGACAAGTTGCCAGGAAGCGGTTTATCCAAGAATCGGCTTCATGCAAAGCCAGACGTCAGCCACCGCTCGGGAAGAGAAGCTGTTACGTGAATTGCGGCCTCTGATCACAGCTATTACTAGCATTCTCCTGTTATTAGTTCAGACTGCTGGTCAGTTTGACCACTGAGACCGCGACCGCCAGATCAGACAATTGTATGCAAGAATAATACAACTACAGACCAAAATTCAGATACCATCATGAAAACTCTTCCTTTACCTGCCAAGACCAAACCCATTTGAGGTCTAATGCTTGTTCCTAGGTTATTGACGTAGGTAGCAGCCTCTAATCTCGTCAAACGACGCAACTGGTAGTCTAGAGTTCGAGCGTGGTACGTGTTTAGAGATCTCTCTCTGACGCTCGAGGTAAAAACTGTCCCTCTGACGATATGATGAAGAATACAAGAAGTGGCAAGAGCGCGCAGGGGTCGGCATCTACACATTAGTAAGGGCATGGACATGTCATATCAGTTGTCCTGCATTTAGAGAAACTGCTTCGTCGACCCATTTGTTCTGAACGCTTCTCCAGGTTTCTGGCACTGGTGGGCATTATATACGTAAACGATGGTGAAGTGTCTGGTACAATCTGAGCTAAGCTTCTGATTCGACAAGATATCTTCAAGGTTACATCGTAAGTATCCACTTCGCGATCGTCGACAACGACTCGCTTCAGAAATATGTTTCGCCCCAAAATGCCCAGTGAACACGCCATTAGTCTTGACAATGAGCCCTGGTTAGTCACGAGTCAGCCCATCACACCAATATCGAATACCAACTTCCCATGACGATACCCCAACGACGACGAGGTTTTCTCCCCGCACTAGAGCGGCAGCTGAGCGGGTCTCGAACCGCTGGCGTCCAATTGGAGCCGCCGCGAGGCATTGGCATGCGATGACGCGATCGCACCGCGCAAATCCGCAATCACCATACGTGCCACTCCACGTAGTAAACGATTCCGGAGGTTGGAAAAAAGCGCTCGGCAAGAATTCCCTCGCCGCCCTGGGACGGCTCTTATTTCGCGGTAATGCATGTGCGAAGGGTATTACCGACCCGTTGTATTGGGTCCAGCGCCTCGGGAAACTCATGTCTTTAAAAAAAACTTCTGAAAACCCCCAAACCCGTTCGCCAACAAACACCGAAAGGCTCTGCTACTTTGATCTCGGAAGCTTCGAGGCGACTGGTGAGCGATTCGCGGACAGGGTCAACCGACGCCGACCACCCTCGCAGCCTGCTTCTTCAACCCCCGCCCCGGCGTTGCCATGTCCCGGTATCGAGCCTACGACAAGGGCGACGATGACGACGTCCCCGTCATCGAGAACACGGGCGTCCGCAGCGCGTACGGGGAAGAGCAGAGCCCGACCGATGCCGACTTCTCCGCCTTCGACCCGCACAGCGGCGTCAAGCGAGGCCTGAAGACGCGGCATCTCAGCATGATGGCCCTGGCGGGCATCATCGGGCCCGGTCTGCTCATCGGCGCGGGGGGCGCTCTATCCAACGGTGGCCCGGCGGCTCTGCTCATCGGGTTCGGCGTCATCGGACTCATCGCCTTCAGCATCATGCAGAGTCTCGGCGAGCTCACCACCCTGTACCCCACCGGGGGCGCGTTCACGGGGCTGGCAGATCGTTTCGTCGACAAGGGCTTTGCGGTGGCCCTGGGGTGGAACTATTTCATCATCTGGATGTGCGTCTTGGCCAACGAGTACAACGTGCTCTCGAGCATCTTTGTCTTTTGGAGCGACAAAGTCCCCCTTTGGGGATACTTCCTGATATTCTGGGTAGGTTCGCTCTGGACAGGTCCTTGACAAGAGCCGATGGACTGACCGATGGCCAATCCAGACCGTCTTCCTCGGGTTCCAACTGCTAGGAATCGAAGCTTTCGGAGAGGCCGAGTTCTGGCTGGCTTTGTTGAAGCTCGTGGGCCTGGTTGCCTACTTTCTCTTCTCCATCATGTGAGTGCTCGTCAACGAGAGCCTGGGGCTCCCCGAATCCCGCTCTGACCGTTTCCAAGCTACGCTGCCGGAGGTATCCACGGGCAGGACGCGCTTGGTTTCCGCTACTGGCGTGACCCTGGCGCGTTCACGGACGGGTTCCGCGGCGTCGCCAAGGTGTTCGTCTTCTGCTCGACCTTTTACGCCGGGGTCGAGTCCGTCGCCGTCGCCGCCACCGAGACCAAGAACCCCCGCGTCGCCGTCCCGCTCGCCATCCGTCAGGTCTTCTGGCGCATCATCCTCGTCTACATGGGCTCGGCCTTCTTCTTCGGCCTCACCTGCCCCGCCAACGCCGACGAGCTCGTCAACGGAGGATCCCGGGCTGTCAAGAGCCCCATGACGGTCGCCATTCAGAACGCCGGGTGGGAGGGCGGCGTGCACCTCATCAACGCCTTCATCGCTGTGACGTGCTTGTCTGCCGTCAACTCGTCCATATTCATTGGCTCGCGCACTCTCTTGTACATGGGCCAGGACGGAAAGGCACCCAGGATCCTCGGGAAAACCGACAGCCGCGGCGTGCCCATCCCGGCCATCGTCTTCACCAACCTCTGCGGCGCCCTGTCCATGATGAACATCAGCACGGGCGCCAGCAAGGCCTACTCCTACATTGTCAACCTTAGCGGCGTCTCGACCTTCCTCGTCTGGGGGTCTATCTCGTTCATCCACATTCGGTTCCGCCAAGCGTGGAAGGCCCAGGGTCACGCCGAAAGCTCTCTTCCATTCGTGTCGTTATGGTATCCGTGGAACGCATACTTTGGCTTGGCAGCCAACGTCTTCTTGGCCTTCGTGCAGGGCTGGACGACGCTAGCGCCTTTCGATGCCGGGTCCTTCGTCGACGCCTACATCCTGCTGCCCCTGTTCCCGATGATCTGGTTTGGGTACAAATTCTGGTTCAGGACTCATTTTTGGCGAGCGGGTGAGATCGACCTGCTCTCCGGCCGGCGGAGGGATCTCGACGAGGCCCGTGAGATTGAGACCGGCGAACATGGTTTGGATATGCTTCCATGGTGGAGAAGGATTCTAAAAAGCTTCTGAGTCAGTGCTCAACTAGATGACGTAGTGTAATTATGTAGCAATGGTACCGGCATGCATGGGGAGGGACAGTTGCCGCGTCTTGACGGCCGCAATGGTGGAGTTGAGCTTGGTCGTCGTGAACCATACATGACGCTTCGAATGGCGAAGCTTGGAAGGATTCGATCAAGTCCGAAAGCGGTGTCGCAATCACACATCTGTCAATAATGCGCCCCTTCTCGGGCACGTGTGCTCGTCTACAGGCGATGTCGTCTCAACCTTCCGCTGGCCACCGAAACCACGCAGATGGCCCGGTCCCCTTTTCGCACTCGCAAGCCTCCGCGCATATGCGACCCTTGTGCGTCCGTCGCACTCGTCTATGCAGATTAGCTGGGATGAGAGCAGAAAAAGGGGTCAAAAGGTTTGAAGTTCCCATTTCGTAACATCTGCCCGCTGATTGGTTCCCTTTTGGCAATGCCAGATCTCGAATGCCTCCCTCTCGACATGGGCTTCATCAAAACGTGAACTCCTTTCGCAACGTCACCCTCGACAAAGCTGGGCACACACAATTCATCCTCATGAGAATCGGCGGTGTCTCTGTTCGCAATGGGTTCTGTGGCAGTGGTATTGACCATGTCAGACTATCTGAGCAGTCCACAGACGCCCCGGATACAGAGGTCTCCTGGAGATATCATCCACACTCTCCAGCTTCAACTTGCGCAGCGTGCAACCGGTGGGAGCGGGCTGGCGTCGACGAGCTACCGATACCTTAGGGATAAACGGAAAGCGCCTCACGAAGACCCTATTTGGGATAGCAAAGTCGCCGGACTCCGCCCGGGGGGGGAAGAGTCGCAAACTGTGAAGAGACGAGGAAACCAGTTTGCGGACCGCGCCGCCGAGCTACGACAGTACCTGGATGTTCTACGGCAACACGACGACGAGCCGCCTCACATGCTCGCCCCGTCGCCGCCACCGTCGCCGCCGCCGCCGCCGCCGCCAACATTGGCGCCCAACGCGGTGGCTTTCATGCGGTTACCAAGTCCCGTCATCATCCCCCAGCGGCGCATCATGAACCGCTCGCGGGGGTTCGTTTCCAATTATTCGTCGTCTTTGCGAGATGCAGGCATCGACGAGGGGGCATTCTCGACCTTCATCAACCAGCTCAACAGGTTAGCAGAGCTCAAACCCCGCGCCCAAGCCATCGACTTTAGTGGATTCGCACACTTGTGCTCCAGCACGGATCAAGACGTGTTCATGTCCATGGCAGTCGGCATGGCTTTCGAGACTGCCAAGGGGATCCAACACAGCACGGCGATGAACAAGCTCATAGACAAGACGAACAACGAGCTCTTTAGGCCGAAGGGACTAGTATGCCTTCTGATGACATGGAAGCCCGAGGGTCCGACGAGCTCTGCGTTGGATCGTGCAATCAGGTCAAGGCCAGTGCAGGTGGTCAAGAACGAGCGAAGAGGCAGGGCAAAACGGCCAAAGGCAAAGCTCAGCCCGTCCCAGGGGATGGGGATGTTCGAATGGTCTCAGCCTACATCGATCAAACGCATCGACAGAGACGCAAATTTCCTGTCAGTGACTGGGATCACAACGAACTACAACCACTACCCCATGCAGAATGACGACACGGAATCCATTCCCAACCGAACAAGTCAACTTTTTGCCGTAAATCACCCGGAGGACCGCCATGAACCCCAGGTTGCAACGGTAGAGATCGGGGTTCGGGCTCGCTCGCAGGAAGGGATACCGTTCCAACGAGTGGAGAACTCTGGTCTTGAATCGCTGAGATCCCACGGTCAGATCACCCTGGGCAACTTGGGCGGGTGTTCAACCCCGGAGGAGAAGGACGTCAGCGACTGCGGGCCGAGCTCAATCTCGAGTCCCGCCCCTATCATGTCGATCGGGGATGTCAATGAGGGACATATGAAGGATTCCTACTCACGCAAAGAGTTTAAGGGCTTGGACTTTTTCAACAGCTCCCTACCGCCTTCGTTCACCACCGGTGCGTTAAAGGCTTTGGAGACAGTAAGTTTAACCCAGTCGGGTTCGTGGATATTGCTGACGAGGACTTGCAGGAAACTCTATATGTTTTGATTGCCAATATGCCCGATGATGAGGAAGCACGGAGAGACACGATTTGCGAGTAATAGGACCCGTCTAAGCCGGCTGGGCGTGACGCGGCCGTTGCATGTTGCCTCTAGACAGGGAGTTCTAGCATTATTTGCCACCATTAGAGGTGGCGACCATGACCGCACATGAAATCATGAATATCACAAGCACGATACATAGCATTCGAGTATTAGGCTCCAAGCCATGTTTGCGTTAATAAATCTAACAACACATGAACAAGCATTTTAGTGGAAGATGAAATGCTGCTTCTTTTCAAAGACATATCGGTCTGTGTAGACTTCACAACCGCCACTTTCTGTTCCCCGTCCGGGACTGGAACGTCTGGCCCCGTTGTTGGGGGTGAAACATGACGCGGGCGGTAGAGCTGGGAAGGCGTGATGTCGTTGTCGGCTGGGATGCGCCCTAGGTCTCCGTCGGGACCAGGAGATCATGGACACTCGATCCCTAGGGTCTGTGCAGAAAGCCCTTTGGAAAGGCCGGGCATCCTAGTGAGGCGCGACCGCGCCCCGAGCGTATCAGCAAAGAAGAGGCGTTTCGGGTCGGTCCGCGAGAACCTTCGCAACCTCTGCAGCCTCCTGCAGCACTCGGGAATGCTTCCCGATGCTGCGGTGGTTCTCCTGCTTCGATGGGTGGTCGAACCCCACATACCATAGGCTCGTCTGCAGCGAGATCCGCAAAGGGACGATGCTGCCGCGGAGCTGCCCGGGGGATGGCCGACGGCCTGCGCAAGCACCCGCAGCTAATACCCCGCCAGCGTGAACTCATATACGGCCCAGACCCTGGACCAAGTACGGCCGCGTGACGAACCGCTTTGCGTCCTTGAAGGCGGGCTTGCGCCTCTGCGAGGGCAGGTAGTGGTCTTCCTCGGGCCGGACCTTGTGTTTTAGACCTCGCGGGTAGTCCGACAGCAGGTCAGCGTTGCCTTCTCCTAGTTCGATCCGAGCAACGACAAGGTGGTCCGTCGAGGAGATGTCTTTCATGAAAGAAAACTTGGTGGCCGCGCTCCGCGGTGCCGTCTTGATCAACGCAGATTGCATCGACCCAGAAGGATTGCGGCAGCTTGGCGCTGGACTTGTTCTGCTCCGATATTCACTTCCACCTTTTGCTTGTGATGTGCACCAACTGTCTAGGGGCATGCCACAGGTTCTCATTTTACCTTATTGATTTTGATTTAGAGCCTAATTGGTAACTTTGAAATTTTTACAAGTTTAAATAAGGACTAATACTATAGACTAAGCACTAACCATAAGTACTATTAAAACTTACATCATACTACACTAGGACTATAATTATGATATATCCTTATAATTTTAGCCTGGTGTGACATGGTTCAAGTTTTGATAGTACTTATAGTTAGTGCTTGGTCTACAGTATTAGTCCTTTTTCAAACTTACAAAAGCTATCAGAGTTGCCAATCAGGCTCTTAGTGACATGGTTTTGCGGCCCTCAAGACGTAAGATGACACACTGAAAGGAGGCGCGTCGTCAAGTGTATGGGGTAGTGAGGGTAGAACGAAGACTTCCGCCCTCTTCTGGGGGCTGAAACCTCAAAGAGCCCGATTGGTCTCGAGTCGCTGTCCAACGTCGAATGGGGAGGCCCCTGGGGTAGACATCGTCCGGCATGCCTCAAGGTTTCGACTGGCAGTTTGACAGTTCCGATCAAGATAGGACGGCGGCGCGGGCGCTGTGGCAACTGCCTATGATGCCGGGCATCCGAGCGCAGCGCAGTGCGTTCAACGTCAAGGTGATTCGTCGCTTGGTAGAGATCCGAATCACCACGTTCTCTGGACAGTGTTGCGGTTTCGGGTTGCCGGCGCACGTGGGTGTTTTTGCCCATCCCGACCACCTCGCGCTGATTCGATCGTTTCTGGAGTGACGCAGCAGCAGCAGCAGGAGGAGAGGTCTCAATGCGGGATTGGCTGCGAGCGGGGAGACTGCATTAGCAGATCTTGGATCCTTCAACATGGCTAACTAGGTTTCGTTTGTGGTGCGAGCAATTCACCATTCAGTCAAGCACATATCAGTGGAACAGGCAACGTTTCATCATTGTGTAAATGGTACAGATACGGCATGCACTTCGATGACACAGTTTATCACGCAGGCGCCGTATGACGGCTTTCCGCAGTTGAAGGACAAACGAATGTGATTATTGTTATGTATTAGATAGATGCCTCTTGGGGAAGGGTGACTTAGGCCCGGCACATCTTTCCATCGGGTGCAACGTCCCACGCCTCGCTGCCCACGCCCTTGAGCACATAGAAGAGCGACTCGGGGTCGTACTTCTTCTTGATGGCCAGCAGCCTGGCGTAGTTGTCGCCGAAGAAGGCGTCCTGCCAGTCCGGCTGCCTGAAGTCGGCCTCGTTCATGTACGAGGCGCTCCCGGGCGTCACGGACTGGATGAGCGGCATGAACTCCTCCGTCATGCGATGCTGCGAGGCCTCCATGTCGGCCCACGGCGCCGCGTCGTCCCAGTTGGTGATCATCTGGAGCTGCATGACGGCCTTGCGCCACGCCGGGTGCACCGAGTTGTCGGGGGCGCCGGCCGGCTTCTTGTACTGGGCGACGCTGCCGGCGAGGAGGACGCCGTTGGCCGTGAGGTTCCTGACGACCGCCTGGTACGCCTCGTTGTTGTTCTCGATGACCTCGCGGGGGATCAGGCGGCCGCCGAACTGGTAGCGGGTCACCTCGAGGTTCCCCTGGGGGAGGGGGCCCATGTAAGTGGCGTAGTGGTCGCGGTACGAGAGCTCGCTGTACGCGACCGCGAGGGTGATGCCCATCGCCTCCAACGCCTCGGTGAAGGGGGCAAGCACGACGTCGCGGACGTGGGCGGCGGTCGAGTTCCAGAGGGTCAGGGGACGGAGGACCAGGTACTGGGAGTTGTGGAGGAAGACGGCCATGGCGCCGCTGTCGGTCATGGCGGGCAGCAGCTCGTGGAACTTGGAGACGGCGGCGCTGAACTTCTCGGGCGTGGTGCTCGCGGCGAGAAGCTGGAAGGCCGCGCCGCCGACGGTCTGTTCCGGGTGGGCGCGGACGGTGACGGCGGTGACGACGCCGAAGGTGCCGCCGCCGCCGCCGCTGAGGGCCCAGTACAGGTCGGCGTTCTGCGAGGGGGACGCGACGACGGCGTTGCCGTCCGCGGTGACGACGTCGAAGGAGAGCGTCTGGTCGGCGGCGAGACCGAACTCGCCGGACAGAGCGCTGTGGCCTCCGCCTTGGATGAAGCCGCCTGCGAGGCCGACGGTGGCGCACTCGCCAGTGACGACCGCGAGCCCCTCGGCGTGCGCCGCCTCGAGCACCTCGTACCCGAGGACGCCCGCGCCGGCTTTGACGGCGGGGCCGGAGTAGTGCTCGTCAGACCAGGTGGTGAAGTCCATCGACTTCAGGTGGTTGGTCCAGATGGCCAGGGCACCAGCACCGGTGGAACGACCAAGGAAGCTACAGAACCACCCCGGGAGTCAGTCGCCGTGTCTCGGAGAGGCAACATGGATATACGGCGTCGGCCGCTCGGTGAGCTGTCACTTACTCGTGGCCCGTGTTGCGAACAACGACGCGGATGTTGTTGGCCTTGGCAAACTTGAGAGCGCCGCTCACGTCTGCGGCGGACCGGACATCGACGGCGTAGCTGACATAGTTGCCAAGGGTACAAGGGACGGCTCTATCAGTGAAGGGGTCGCAGGACTGGTTGGCAAAGTACGACTGCATCACAGAGGAGGAGGAGGGGATGCTAGTTAGTGCAAGACAAGGTCAGCCACCTCGCCAGTCACGGGTGGTTGGAGCGAGGGACTAACTGGGTCAAGGGGCTCGACCAGGATGACTGCAGCGCCTCGCAGGCGGCGGCGTCGTAGGTGGGATCATGGCAGGGCGAGCCAATGGGGGCGGTCGCGACCAGACGCCCACTGACGGTGGTGTTGAGTGCGTCCCAAGAGGCGGTCGACGGCCAGCACGCGTCACCAGGCAAGCAGAGGCACTGCTGCTTGGGGGCGACGGCTGCCGAAGTGAGTGTAGCCAAGGCGGTGGCTACGGCCAGATAAGAGATCCTCATGTTCATGGCTTGAGTTGGGCAAGTTGCCAAAGGAGGTAATGAGAGAATGGAGGGAGGGAGGGGGGTGACAAGCCAAAGTGCAAGCAGCAAGAAGTGTGACCGCCAGTGCAACTCATATATTCCTCGCATCAACGAACGTTGCTTCGCCGTGATAGCCGTGACCCCTGAGCAGTTTGCGAGCTCGCTCTTCCTTCGCCACGCCGGTACTCCACTTCCTTGCCTGTTCGTCCGTTGGATACCACGCAAGATGTAAGATGTAATGACAGAAGTGGATACACAGTTCTGCTACGAACTGCACTTGAGCACTGTCACGACACGAGACGATGATATCGGGCAATAGCAATCGGCCCGCTACCGGCCACTCCATGATCGATAGACCGCGGGTGGGATACCCCGAACTGGATCGAACGCAGGCTCGAGCACGGAGACCGCTGCGAAACCCTTGTCCTACGACACCCAGTTATCGGAGCAGAGTTCGAGAGCTGCCTATTATGGAGAGGGCGAGATGCGATTGCCACACGTTCTTGCATGGGTCGTCAAAGAATACGATACCGCGAACGATGCGACATGCCCGGGGGGGGGGGGGGGGGCAACCGGGCGAGTCCACCGGATGGCCCCGGCGGGCTCGGCTTCGACCAACCCTTGCGCGGGGGAGGGGAGACGTGTGTTGCCACATTGCCTCCATCCTGGTACCGGTTCACCTCCCCCCATTCCATCCACCTCACTGCTCACGGACCCAAAACTGCGAGAGATTGGTTGGGACCGATCGAGAAGGCTCCAAGACTAAATCAACTTCAAACCGGACTCCTTGGCCCGGCGAGACTCCGTGTCGTCAATTACAAGTAATAATCAGCTTGCCGCTCGCCGGAGGGCGGCAGCACTTGTCAGTTCACGTCCCCGTCAGGATGAAAGCAACGACAGGACTTCTCTTTCCGGAGCAGATACTGGCCCAGCTCCGTTTCCAGCTAGCACCGCCGGTGAGCGATGTGGAGGCCACGTGCTTGCAGAGCGTTCTTGAAGGACCAGTCTCCAACCAGAACCGGTCTTTGGGATTCTGTGGTCCTAATTTCCGGGATTTAGGACTTATGCGGGTGCTGTGCCACCGGTGATTTTTGCATCTGGGCTCCGCATTCTTGCTGCGCTTGTGCTGCAAGGGGCTCTTGGCCGCATCGCAGACCGGGGCTCGTTCCCGTTCGGGCCGCCAAGCGCAAAGACCAATCGACTATCGCCGGCTATCCCCCCCCCCCCCGTTCGGACTGCGGACGGGGAGCCCTGCTAGGCCGGGTTCGAGGTGCGGACAGGGCCCCTGTTCGACGGTTATCACGAGAGTGTCACCGTCCACTGGAAACGTGTGTGGCGTGAGGGGGATGGATGGCGTCTCATCGACCCAAGCAAGGGACGGCCTAGCGCCGCGCCCTGGAATTCTTAACGACGATGGCGACAAATCGCCGAGGACTGGGCTAGACTGCACCTGGCTACCTGCCACATGGGAGGAGGAGGGAGGGAGGGAGGGAGGGAATGTCTTCATGCAGGAGCGGCCATCGACTTCATTTATGAAGGGGTGTTCATCCGGATCATTGGGAGCCCTCACGCCCCCCTCGAGACGGAACCGCCTGCCAGACAAACATGACCTCCTCCCTTCTCCGTCTCGTGTCATCCTTGGCCCTTGGCGTCCTCGCTGTGCAGGCGCTGCAGACAGCAGCTCCCAGCAGCAACAAACCCGACTATCCGGCCTGTGCCGTAAGTTCTTCTCCCTTTTTGATATTGCTTTCTTCTCGGATCTTCAGCGCTTGGGGTTTTCGGGCACGTGGGCCTATGCAGATCAGAGGCTTGCGGGGAAGCAAGCGGTTTTGAACCGACGACGTGCTCATCTCTCTCTCTCTCTCTCTCTCCTCCAGACGAAATGCATCGCCAGCGCTTTCCGCGGTGGCTTCTGCGCTCCCACGAACCAGACTTGCATCTGTACCGATGACCGATTCCAGCTCAACGTGACTCTTTGCGTGTCGGCCACCTGCACCATACCCGAATCTCTTGGTAAGGTCCTCCTATATTATTTCCCCCCTTCCCGCAACGGCGAAGGAAAGCCGGACCTCCTAACCCGCGGAACGAAAACCACGCAGCTACCAAGAATGCCAGCCTCACGAGCTGCGGCGCCCCCGTGCGCAACCGGGCCAAGGGGTACGTGGCCCTCTCCAACGCCCTGGCCGTCATGGCGGCGGTCTGCGTCTCGGCCCGCTTCGCGTACAAGATCCTCTTCGCCGGGCTCGACGTCGGCTGGGACGACTGGTTCGTCCTGGCGACGCTGGTCGCCGCCATGCCGAGCTCCGTCATCACCGTCCACGGCACGACGGCCAACGGCCTGGGCCGGGACATCTGGACGCTGGGCCCGCGGCAGATCACCGACGTGCTCTTCTACTTCTACATCATGGCGTGGCTGTACTTCCTGCAGGCCGCCCTCGTGAAGCTCGCCATCATCTTCTTCTACATGCGCATCTTCCCCGCCAGGGGGGTGCAGCGCGTCCTCTGGGGGACGGCCGTCTTCATCGCCGCGTGGGGGCTGGCCTTCGTCCTCACGGCCGTCTTCCAGTGCAGGCCGATCCATTACTTCTGGACCAAGTGGGACGGGCTGCACGAGGGCAGCTGCGCGAGCGCCAACGCCGTCAGCTGGTCCAACGCCTCCATCAGCATCGCGCTGGACCTTTGGATGCTGGCGATCCCGCTGTGGCAGCTGAGGTCTCTGAAGCTGCATTGGAAGAAGAAGGTCGGAGTGGTGCTGATGTTTGTCATTGGCACGTTGTGAGTTTTTTTCTCCATCAGTCCTTTCCGTCACCGGGGGGGGGGAAGGGGTTCGAGCACATGGCTAACGCTTCGTCGAGCATGACCGTCGTGAGCATCATCCGCCTGCAGTCTCTCGTCAACTTTGCAAAGGGGCACAATGCCACGATGGACTTCCTGGACGTCAGCGTCTGGAGCACGATTGAGATCTGCGTGGGCATCACGTGCGCGTGCCTGCCGGCCATGCGGATGATCCTCGTCAAGATCTTCCCCTCCTTGTCTTCCGGGTCGACGCTCCGGAGCAGGGGACAGCAGTACTACAAGCAGTACGGCAGCGGCGCCGGATCCAGAACCATGGAAAGCCGGCCACGTACCGTCGGGGTCGTCTCGGTGGACAGGAACGACCCGGCGGCCCCTGAGGCGGGAGGCGGGCAGATCACGTTCCAGAAAACCTTTCTTGTGTCCTACAGCGACAGCGACGAAACGGATCTTGTGCCCATGAAGAACTTGCAGAGGCCGGGGAGAGCGCACCATTGAGCGGTTCGCTAGAAATGTTGTGAGATATATGAGCCGCCATCACGTATGGGACGAGTAGAAATTTTCATTTTCTAACAATAAAAAACATGTCGCCATCCACGCAACGGGTGTGAAGGACTTGGACTTGGCATCGTTGAGCGTAGTGCGATTGCATTGTAGCATTCCTGATATGTTAACCGCCCTGTTCGAAACGTTGGCTCTTACCTGTAACATACGGCCGTATCCTATACGTAGCAGATCTTGGAATAACGCTCAGGAAGGCGGTCGCAATGTTGTGCTCGGATTATAATTATGCTGAATCCCTCTGTACATTCCTTGTAACTACGATAGCGTCTAAGTAATTCTTGACCTCGTCACGGGCCAAAAAGTGGTTTTGAAGCTTTCTTAAACCACTTTCTCAGGGTGCTATTGGATAAAACGGCAGCTCGCTCTCCGATCCTTCAGTCGGTAATCCCCAAGGGCAGCCGAAAGGCAGCATCAAAGTTTGTCTAAAGCAATGGACGAGGCAACTTGATTTGAATCAACCACTTGTGGCTTTGTAGATCTGATGTATACACGGTTTGGTTATTAGATGATGAATCGGTTGCCAGACGCAATGCCGGTGATGAGATACTGTATTGCTCAACTCTTTCGGAGAGGTTCCGACCTGCAGGGTGGGTATATTCACACTTTGTCCTTCTCGTGCTGACTTTGATTGTCTCAGGAGGAAATCCAGTCAGACGTCGACAGATTTCTGGGTCAGCTCATACGCCTGAACATCGCACGTGTTTCAATGCTGCTGTAATCAGCTTGATAACTGTTATTGGGATTAGCCCCCCCCCCCCCCCCCCCCCCCCCCCCCCCCCCCCCCCCCC
>MU846272.1:38225-51594 GCA_030867225.1 Colletotrichum caudatum
CCCCCCCCCCCCCCCCCCCCCGAATACTCTACCCTCCCCAAACAGTCCACCCAAAGGGCTCAACACCATCGCTCAGTTCCGAGTTCTGCATGACCACGCGCGCGGCGTGCGCTCCTTCCCATGGCGGCCGAGGGCTGCTGCTGGCTTCGAGATACCGGCGCCCCGGCTTGGCAGCGATCTTGACCCAGCAGATGACGTACTAGTAGGCGTTCTACGATGTCGCGGCCGCCGGCGGCGACGTGCCCGGCGACGTACCCGGCGCTGTTGATGGGAACTCTGAACCTCCCGAACCAGGCATCGCCGTCGTTGCCGAAGATGATACTGTTCCCTGTAGTAGAGCTGCTGGGGCTTGTCTGTATAGAGAGGTTTCTGGTGTTGCTCGACGAAGCTGCAACCGTAGTACGTCTGGTACTTGTCCATTGGCATCAATTCTCGGTTTCTGCGACCCCATGCCGGCGTCGTTGCTCCTCGGCAGAATGTGTGTTGGTAATCATCTTGTGGAATGGTAGAAGGCCTTGCGATTTAGTAGAGCCTCTCCCTAATCTCCGTTCAGTATTTGTTGGCAACTAATATACGTTTTCTTGGTTCAATTACAGAAACTGCCACATTTCTAGGGCAACAACCCAACCGAATGATGAAGGGGTTTCTCCTTTGTGTTGACTTCACAAGTATGTACACTATTCGGTATTATAATCCTGGAAGAGGTAGACTTGGTTGTCCGCGGATGTCATGGCATCCCCATGTAGATTTGTCCAACTAGTACACTATACAGCGCATTGTTCTTTTTCTTAGATTTCTTTTCAAGATGAGTTCTAAGCGGGACAGAGAACCCTGTTCGAGCCTCTTTCTATAGTTTCGTCTTGGTGCATCCGACATAGACCAGGCGTGGCATGCTGCAGCGTTGGGTGGCTCAAGTAAGTGGGTAGCCGTGCAGGCTGGGCCTGACATCCGGCCGCCTCTCTAGACATGTTTTGATGGAAGAAGAGAAGACGAAAAAGGGCAGCCAAGCCAGCCTTGTGGGCTAGGTGTTGGAGGCATTACGGCCAAGCTTTTGGGGTTTCCCCAGACCCCCCCCCTCCTTTTTGATTCCTGGGGATACAGGTAGCTTGTCCTTGGCGTTCTGATGAAGGGGACCAGCTGCAACCTCGACCCCAGGAACAAGTCCCAGGGTACCGAAATCCCGGTACTTAACCCCCCCCCCCCCCTCCCCCGCGTTGACTATGTGAATCAGATACCACGAGGAGGTCGTGCAGACGACTCCCGGAAAAAGAACAAATATCCCTACGTAGTAGTAGTAGAGAGTGCCACGTGGGGGCCAAGTGTGGACGAACAATGCAGACAATGGGATATTATTATCGGGCTGCAGCGATCTGGGGAACAATACCACTGGCGACACTCGGGTGGTTGCACGCGACACAATGCATGTCGCACGTTGACGAGAAACCGCGCACGCAAACGCAGTCAAGGTGCGAATACTCGTACGGAGTAATCACACAGCAAGACAAGGACGACGACGTGACCGGTTCGGCATGGGCATCTGCGCGGTCTCGGAAGACGCAAGAGTCGCGGCGTCGGGTCATTTCCCCCGAAAAAAGGACCGCGGCACAGATCGATGATAACATGACGGGTAATATGCTGGCTTGGGGTGCGGCCGTCCTCCGGGCCCCCCCAGGACCCAGGACCCAGGACTCAGGCTTCAACCTCGTGCGGCGTTCTTGGTCCGCTTCGCGACGCGGCAGGTTTCACACGACACGTTGTTTTGTCCCCCCCCCCCACCTCACCCCAAATCAGACCAGTCAGACTGAACTGACTCCCTGGGTTCGCTGCTTCTACAACCAACAACGCCCGACTCGACGACATGTTACTTGCCTCGACCGTCGGGACGGCTGTGGCGATGACGAGAAGCGCCGGTCGGTCGGTCGGTCGGTCAACGGTGCGGGCATGGCATGCGCGTGGAAGTGGACTGAACTGGACTGAACTGGACTGGACTGGAAGCGCGCCGCTGTGGTGTGCCCTTTTGCCGTCCGAGGTGGCGCACGAATCGGGGCGCGATGCGAAGACGGCCGCATGACCTCTCTCTCTCTCTCTCTTGCTCTCTCTCTCTTGCTCTCGCTCTCTGTGTCTCTGGGTTCGAAACGAGCCTATGCTATCTGCTAAAGAAGTGAAGGCTGCGGGTGGGTGCGGTGCGCGTGACTAGTGCGGCGCCTTTTCCACGCGGTTGGAACGCATCCATCCATCCATCCATCCATCCATCCAAAAGGAACTTCTCCGCACTAAAAAAGCACGCTAACCACAGCTCGGCGGAAGAGGAGTTGGGGAGGGTTCCCTCGTTTCCCTCCCTGCCGCGCCGGCGCCGCGCCGTATTAGGCTAAACATCAAAAGCCCGGCGGTCAGCGGTTAACCAACCAACGGTTGGTCGTCGTCGTCGTCGTCGTCGTCGTCGTCGAGGTTTCTTTCGTGTTGGCGCGCGTGCAGTCAGCCACGCCGGTCGGTCGGTCGGTCACGGCAAGGGTTGTGCCATGGAATTGTTTGATATCCTTTGAACAAGTTTGCTGAACCTCGGTCGGTGGCGGAGAAAACACGGGGAAGGGGTTCTCGGTGGGCGGCACAGTGTTCACCGAGGTTTGGGGAAACTATCCGTACTACTGCTCGAATACATGTAATACTACCTACCGTACGCAGGCCAGTCGGTCCAACAGCAATGGCAGGTCACATGGAACCAAGGAGGCTGCCATCGTTCAGAGCAAAGCAGAGCAGAGCAGAGCACACGTGAGCCATTTCAAGCCGTGACAGGCCTCTGATCCCAGTCGGCTGCGACTCTGCAATGGTCGAGTTGTACTTTGCATAGGCAGTACGAACTGTACATATCGTTGTACAGTACTCCGTAGTATTAGGAACGATTGCGAACCCATACCGGTAGGTGTATGTACCATGTAGCGTATGTACACTTACTGTTGTACTGTTAGTGTATATACTATGTAGTACACTTACTGTTGACGGTAGGTACCTAGGTACCTTGCTCTCCGTACCCGGGTGGAATTCCCTGTACACATAGGTCACTGACGATGGTTTGTTGGCCTCCCATTGGAGCGCGTCGACGCGCAGCAGGATCCCCTCCCTCCCCCCCGCCCGGGCTCTCGCTCCATTGGGCCCCGATACCCGCCCGACGCTACAGGGGACGGACGGAACAGACAGACGGGTGGGGCGCACTCTGGGGTTTTATGGGGTGTTTCTGGGCGCCGTTGCGGGGGGCGGGGGAGGAGATTGGGGGGAACAGCCCAGCGGGGGTTAGCGATGGGATGGAACCGGTTAGCGGGGAAACACAGTTGTACGGCACAGCTGTGCCTGGCTTCACCCCCCCGAGCTGGGGTAGGATTCGCATCCCGGCAACGCAACACCGTACTGCGTGCGCTTCTGTCTCCATCTGTAATGGTTGCATTGAGTTTTGGGAAGAGAGGGAGAGAGGGGGAGAGAGAGAGAGAGAGAGAGAGAGATGGAGACAGTGGAGGGAAGGCGCGGCTGACTGGACGGGCGAGAAATACAAGACTTTTAATAACATGCAGCCCTGCCCAGCCCAGCTCAGCTCAGCTCCGTTTTCCTTCCCTGCGTCTTTGCGTCTCTTTTTCTTCTCTCTCCATCCTTCATTCCACCCTCTCTCTCTCTCCCTCCCTCGCCGACCTTCAGCAAACATGACGACCCAACCCGACTCCAAGACGCTCGGCGAGGACCCCGCAAAGGTCGAGTCCTACACCGCCGACGTCAACCATGTCGCCGACGTCGACGAGAAGGCCAAGGCCGCCGACTTCAAGGCCGACGCCATCGAGGCCGAGCAGGCCGAGCACAACATGGGCGTCCTCGAGGCCGTCAAGCTCTACCCGATGGCCTCGCTCTGGGCCTTCATCATGTCCACCACCATTGTAAGCTGGCTGCCCCTTCCTTGCCGTCGTGACCACTCCTGAATTTGCAACTAACGTCGCGCGACCCAGATCATGGAGTCGTACTGCGTCTTCCTCATGGGCGCCTTCGTAGCCATGGACGAGTTCAAGGATACGTTTGGCGTCCTCGACAGCAAGAACGAGAAGTCCATCGAGGCCTCGTGGCAGTCCGCCCTCCAGATGGGCGGCCCCCTCGGCGCCATCATCGGCGTCTGCATCGCCGGCCCCATCACCAGCCGCATCGGCTACCGCTGGGCCACCATCACCGGCCTCATGTTCCTCAACGCCTTCATCTTCGTCTTCTACTTTGCAAACTCCCTCGCCGTCATGTTCGTCTCCCAGCTCCTCGAGGGCATCCCCTGGGGCATCTTCATCGCCAACGCCCCCGCCTACTGCTCCGAGATCGTCCCCATGCGCCTGAGGGCCCCCGCCACCCAGATGCTCCAGATGTTCTGGGCCATCGGCGCCATCATCGTCGGCGGCGTCTGCTACGTCTACGAGAGCAAGAGCGACCCGAGCGCCTACAGGGTCCCCATCGCCCTCCAGTGGATGTTCCCCACCCCGCTCGCCGTCCTCCTCTTCATCGCCCCCGAGTCCCCCTGGTGGCTCGTCCGCAAGGGCCGCCTCGAGGAGGCCGCCAAGTCGGTCCGCCGCCTCGGCCGCTCCACCGACCGCACGAGCATCGACGAGTCCATCGCCATGATGCGCCGCACCATCGAGAACGAGAAGAGCGTCAAGGAGCCCAGCTACACCGAGCTGTTCAAGGGCACCGACAGATACCGCACCCTCATCGTCTGCGGCGTCTACGCCGCCCAGAACCTCACCGGTAACCTCATTGCCAACCAGGCCGTTTATTTCTTCAGACGTGAGTTTTTCCCCTCCCCCACCCCTCTTTTTCCCTCTCTTCTTTCTCTTGTCCCTTTTCCTTGTTTTCTCTTTCCTCACCCCGACGACCGAATGACCAATGTAATCCTGACTGACGCGCAACACAGAGGCCGGCATCGGCTCCAACCTCGCCTTCGCCCTCGGTCTCATCACCTCGGCCCTCCAGACCGTCTTCGTCATGCTGTCCTGGATCCTCACCACCTACCTCGGCCGACGCACCATCTACGTCTGGGGCTCGCTCATCAACGTCGCCTTCCTCATCGCCCTCGGCATCGCCGGTTCCGTCGGCGAATCCAACGCCGCCTCCCTGGCCATGGCCTCGCTGGGCCTCATCGTCTCCGTCGGCTTCACCCTGGGTCCCGCCCCCGCCTCGTGGGTCATCATCGCCGAGACCTCGGCCGTCCGCCTCCGTCCCCTCACCACCGGTATCGGACGTGCCGCCTACTACATCGTCAACATCCCCTGCATCTTCCTCGCCACCTACATGCTCAACCCTACGGTATGACTGACATCCCCCCCTCTCTAAAAACTCTCCCAAAAGTCCTGCGTCAAGGAACGAGATTTGCTAACGTCACATTTGTTCAGGGCGTCGACCTGGGCGGCAAGTGCGGCTACGTCTGGGGCGCCACCGGCTTCGTCTGCTTCGTCGTCTCGTACATTTGGTTGCCAGAGATGAAGGGCCGCTCCTTCCGCGAGATCGACATCATGTTCAAGCGCCGCATCCCGGCTCGCCAGTGGAAGGACACCGTCATCGACATCAACGACGACGAGTAGATGGGAGGGGGGGAACGCTGCTGCGGCTTTGATGCCAAGATTGGGTCTTGGACCAGAAAGAAAAGAAGAAGGAAAAAAAAGAAAATCAGAGTCCACAGGCTTATACTAATGAATGGTGCGTCCGAGGTCACCCTAGCTGGGGGAAGATAGTTTGAGGGAGAAATGCGTTTAAAGTCGAGGTGTCGAAGCGCATGTCACCATAACTTCTGGCTTCCGCTCTCTGGCTCAGAAAGCGGGCAATGTTAGGTTCTGGCATAGCAATGTCGGTAGCAAAGGGTCTCTGCCATATACCAATACAGCCACACGGTTGCCAACAGTCCAACCCTGCCATGAGTTGCCGAGTCAGGCGACTGGACGCTCGGGATTAAAGAAGGTCGAGTCCCGTGCCGGGTCGTAAACGGATTTAGAAACCGCATCGCGTCAGATCTTTCAAGACATAACCACGACGTCTCTAAAGTGGGTGCCATGCAAGATGATGGGCCATAAGAAATTGCCAAGGCGAGCGAGCCTACCTAATTACCATTGGGGGGGGGGAGAACGAGCATGCGTCGTTTCCCTGCATCGTTGATGGGGCTAGCATCAAAGGAATCAAGTTTGGCCGGTATAGGAGCCTCATTATAAACCAGATTTCGATGCCGAACGCGAGTTTCAGAGTTTTGAAAAGAGTCAAGAGGGACGCATACATACGATCGATCTACGAAGTGGACATTGGTGGGGTTTCGGTACAAAGCAACTACCGAAAGTCTCCTTTCTACGAATTGCCTCTGGTCATTCAGTCCAAGAATGTTGACGTCTCGTTTCCGTCTTGACGAGGCCCTTTACACCCTTGCCGCCACCTCGTGTGTGCGTGTGAGCAGAATAGCCAGCACGCAGGCGAACCCCGCCATCGCCATGGCACCGGCGTAATACGCAGCAGGCCTGAAACTCTCGAGGCTGTCGGCGCCCCCCGAGAGGGAGTACAGCCCGGAAGCGATCGGTGTGCCCTGCTTGGTGGTCAGAAAAGAAGGAAGGAAGAAAGAAACATAAAGAAACGAGGGGAAAAGGTTGCTTGGACGGGCGAAGAGGGGGCGATGCGAACTCACAAAGAAGAAGCCGCAGAACCAGGTGGTCCAGACCACCGGGATGATGCCGAGGGTGTTTTCGACGCCGAACGTGGCGCCGACGGCGACGGGCGTCAGGCTGAAGAACGCGCCGCAGCCGACGCCGTTGAGGACCAGGTAGGCCGCGAAGACGCCGACGGACGAGGACAGAGGCCAGACGACGAGGGAGCTCAGGCCCATGAGGAGCATGGAGATGGCCAGGCTCTCTCCACGGGCCCCAGCAGCGCGTCGGCGGCCCAGCCCGCCGCGACGCGTCCCGCGGTGGACGCCAGGTTCCACGCCGCGAGGACCGCGACGCCGACCTCCCTCGGGTAGCCCATCGACCGCGAGAAGATGGGTATGAAGTAGGGCGGGATGAAGAGCGGGAAGCAGGCCAGGACCGTCCCGCCCACGAGCAGGAGGAAGCGCGGTTGCTTGAAGCGGTACCTGTGCCTGTTCAGCTTTTTTGCTTCCTCTTTTAGGCTTTTTTTTTTTTTAATAGGGATATGCTCTCGTCTCTCTTACCACTGCGGTTGACGCGAGGCCTTGTTCCCGGAGACCGCTCTCGGCGGCAAGAAGTACGACGCGGGTATCGACAGGATGAAGCCGAGGACCCGGAACGTCCACGCGACGCCGAGGTCCCTCGCGAGGAAGCTGGTCGCGACGCTCATGACCGCGGACCCCAGGCTCTCGCCGCCGAAGACGAACCCCATCGCCAGGGCCTTGCGCCTCTTGAACAGGCTCATCGGGGCAGTCGACGCAGACTTGTTCAGGTTGTCAGTCGGTGGCAGACCCGCGGCGCTCTACGGCATGGGAAAAAAGAAAAGAAAAGAAAAGAACTCCGGTATGAGAAAAAAGTAAGAAGAAAAAGAAGAAGAAAAAAAGGAAACACTCACAAAAACACACAGCCCACCGCCCAGGCCGAACACGAGGCCGTGCAGGAAGAAGAGCGCGACGACGCGGCGGGTCGCGGAGCCCGCGAGCACCTCGCCGAGCCCCATGAGGACGCCGCCGGCCAGCGCCGCGGCCCGGTACCCGGCCCGGCGCACGACGGCGTCCGAGACGACGCTGAGGCACACCACGAGGGACGCCGCCAGCGACCCGACGAACGTCAGGGCCGCCAGGCCCGAGCCTGTCGTCCCGACCAGCCGGACCTGCATGACGCCCCAGGAGTAGACGACGCCGAGGTAGACGGACATGGTCAGCGACGAGGCCGCGACCGTGACCCAGGCGCGCCGGTCGTCGTACGTCGGCTCCTCTTCTTCTTCTTCTTCTTCTTCTTCTTCTTCTTCTTCTTCTTCTTCTCCTCCTCCTCCTTCTCCTTCTGCCTTCTTTGCCGCCGGCGAGCCGCCGCCGCCGCCGTTCGGCAGGTCGTCGCTCGAGCGGTCCGTCTCGTGCCCGTCTCGGCTCAAGGCCGGCGGTGCGTCCGGGCGGACGGGGTCCGCCGTGCCTTTTTCGGGATCCATGGTCGCAACAACTCAAAAAGGGTCCTCTGGCTTGCCTGAATGCGAATCCATTGCGAAGCAAGATGAACAGTTTTCTTTTGAAAGTAAACAGATAAATAAACAAAATAAAAAATTTGTCCCCTCCTCGGGTTTGCGCAGTTTACGGGACCCCTGAAGACGGGAACATCGTATGTTGGGGAGCCGGCTTTCGGGTTTCGGCTTCGATCCAGAACCGATGTCGAGAGGGTTGCGTTGATGGACGCATTGGACTTCCTCCAGGTGGACCCCCCTCCCTATCGTGAGAGTTTGTCCGGCAACTATCCCGACGCGGAACCCCCGGCATGGTGACGGGCCATGTCCGTGTTTGGGCAACATCATCTACCGATGCCGGATCGGCTCTAACAACTAGCGTCGAACAGGGTTGCTATATAGACACACCTGGCTTTCTGCAAGACAGCATCAAAACTCGAACCTTGGCAGCCTTTCGTTGTTCTTGTTCCCGACAGCTCTCTGCGGCCGCGGCAACCCGCAAGAACCGATGAGAGCTTTCCACGCCGGCCACTAACGGCCGAACCCCCTGCCGGCGCCAGACCCAAAGACGGGGAAGGCCGCCTGATGCACCGCCCCTTGGTCCAGCACCCGTCGATGGTCGGGTCATCCGAGCCATCGCCGACCAGGCCCGGAGGGTGAGTCTACGTCCACACCCAGGCGTACACCGCCGAGCCCGCCGAGGAGCTGGCCGACCTCCCTCGTCGTCGACGGCAGGCCCCCGACGGTCCGGAGAAGGCCTTCTTCGCCAGCAGCGGCAGCGAGGCCGTCGAGGCGGCCCTGAAGCTGGCCCGTCAGTACCACTACGAAAGGGGGCCAGCCCCAGAGGCTGCACCTCATAGGCAGGAGGGCGTCGTCCCGGACGTCGTCGCCGTCGCCAAGGGGCTCGGGGAGGGGAGTCCACGAGAGGGGTCGTCGCCGCCGTTTATGACCACAGAGGAACAACTGGAGGAGGTCTGCAGAGTATTCCGGGAAGCAGTCGAAGAGATCGAGGCGGAAACACTGTGAGAATCGCGGCGGGTTAGGATAATGCAAAACGGGCCCAAGCTCGGCAAAGTGTGTCACAGCTGACATTGCAGAGAAACAGGCACCGAATATGTGTGTTGATTCTGCGTCATCGAGATATCTCGGGGAATGGGTAACTGTACGTTCGGTGTATTGTCACGCAGAGACAACGGCGTTGATCACGGGCTGCGATCAACTGCCTTGATATATTACTCAATGACGGCCATCATCCAGTCTTTTCGGTCAGCAATCAAGTTGGAGCAAACAGCTCCGAAGTATCAACGTCTTCTAGCATCGACCACCAATTGGGCCAAAGGACCTGGTCATCCAGGGTCCCCGTGGCGTCTATCAAAGCCTGGGCGTTCAAGCCGGTGCTGCTGTTTTGCTGCTTCCCGGTCGAGGAGTCCCCGTCTGCGGCGCCGACGGAGCTTCTTTCGGCATCGTTGATCTCCTCCAGGTGCTGCGCCGACCTGTCCACCACCCGGAACTCGTGCACGGATTGATGAAGGACGCTGAAGTCGACCCGGGATCGGCCTCAATATCTCCGGGTGTCCGACGTTGCTCTGTGGTACATCAGAGAGCCGTTCTGGATCGTTTTCAGCTTTGCCGCCTCGTCAGCATCGCCGTGGCGTCCGGACGTTTCACGCGGGGGGCTTTTGGCGTGGCACTCACCCAACCGTCGCCAAGGTCCCAGACCTCTCGGAACCTTTTGAGATATTCGATGCTCGAGTTCATCAGCTCTTCGGCTCTTGCACCGTGGCCGCAGGTGATACGCGGGAATCTGAAACCGTAAAGATTGATGTAGCACGACGAGAAAGCGCAAAAGCCCGCGAACGGCGTCATGACCGCCACGCCGCACTCCGAAGCCTCTTGGAGGATGCTGGCAAGGTGCGCGGCCGCCTCGAACAGTTCTTTGGCGCTCTGCTCCCACCAGCCCGGAGGAGCTTCAGCCTCCAGCGTGGGCGCGTCAATCGGCCCCCGAGGAGTCATGTCTACGGTCGGTAAGAAAGGGAAGTACTCCCTCTGAAGCATCATGATGCTGCAAGGCCTCGGCCGTCAGCTCCGGACCTGGCTCTCGGTTTGGAGCACCGCTCGCTCACCTTTGATAATAGAGCAGGTTGAGGTAAACAAACGACTCTCCGTATCCCAGGGCCGCATGCGCCGCGATGCCATTGTCGGGATAGTGCAGCCGATGATGCTGCCGCGACCTCCAATCTTCGAGCCTGCGGCGCCGGCACGCCACCGGGGACGTCGGCACCCAAGGACAGTTCTCGGGCCGGCACATCTCCGGCGCCTTGCGCCCGTCGTTGAAGACGAAGGCCATCACGTCCGAGTAGATGTCGAAGCCGTCCGCCATGATGCCGGAGCTCCGATCGAAGTCGAGGTAAACAGACGCGCTCGCCCCGTCCGGAGCCGAGCGTTCGCCCGGCTGCTGCCCGGGCCGGGCCGAAGACCCCGCCCCGAGGGCGAACTCCGCGGAGGTGGGCGGCCGCGGGACGTTGAGCTTGGCCATCTCCGGCTTCGGCAGCACGCGCGGGTTGTACGTGCCGGAGCTGACCATGCAGTCCATCACGAAGCACGCCCAGAACGCCCTCGCTTCGACGGCCGGGGTGAGGCCGTTCGGCTCGTCGCGGCGGGAGATCTCGAGCGGGAAAGGCGCGACCCTTGCACTGTGAAGCAGCTTCATCATGCGGATCGCGATACCTGCATGGCACACCACGTCAGAAAAAGGGGGAAGGGGGGGAGGTGTCGTCGCGGGCCCGGCATTCTCACCGCAATGCATCCAGGCTTTGTGGAAGTCGCGCGTGCCTCATTCGTACAGCGTCAGTATGAGCAGCGCCTGTACCACCTTGACGTCTGGCGGCTGCAGTATGCATGCTGCCAAGACGTCGCGCGCATAGGACGCGTACCGCTCGCTGGCGTACACGAGCTGCGTCCGCAGCCGATCCGAGTCCGGCTTTTGGGTCTTGTTCATTGCGAGCACGGTCGCCAGCAGTGCCTTGCACTCCCTCGGGCAGGTCGACCCGAACGACCGCATGAACGAAGACGGGTGGATGACGCGCAGTTCCGGGAACTTTGCGCCAGAACGCCTCCAAGGCGACGAGCACCACGTCTCTGGGGACCTGCTCGAGGTGCCCCTCCATCTCCTCCCGTCCGCCTCGAAAGCCCGCCCCCGACGACGGGGACGCCGGGCCCCGAGACTGCGGCGCGGAGATCGTCAGGAGCCGCTGGGGGTCGACGTCGTGTTCGTGCGGTATGGGCGGCGCCTCCTCCGTCGCCCTCCGTGCCTGCTTGGCCGCCCGCCTAGCGGGCGCGACCCGCGGCCTCGTCAGCGCGCAGTCGGGTCTCCCCGACTTTTCGCACCTGTTGCACGGCGGAGCTCCGCTGTTGACGCATTTGACCTTGCTCCGCCTGCGGAGCACGATCGGGGGTAAGCGGGCGCTCGGCTCGACTCGGAGCGGACAGATCGCCGGAGCAAGGGTTTCCCGTGGGACCGGGACCGGGATGACTTACCGACAGAGTTCGCACGAAAGAATGGACCGCATTGTTGCCTCCCGATGTGACGAAATCCGTGTCGGCTCCGGCGACTGAACCGACAGGACGGGAATGAAGTTTTTCGGCTTTCGGCTTTCGCGACGCCCATCGGGACCGGCTTTGTCAGTGTGGGTCTTGGCTCGGTGGATCCTCAGCAGTCTAATTAGAGGTTCCGACTATGCGATGGTCTCCGACACAGAGCAACTGTCAGATTTCCCTGAGTGAGATTAGAGTCTGTAGCTTTCAAGGAGAATATAACACACGTGTGCGCGTGAGCGTCCGATGCTCTTAAAGTAGGGTGCTTTCTTATTTGCACGCTCGAGCGCCGGACCGACGAATAGTTTGGGTCATCATACGTGAGCTTGAATTATAGGCTGCCTGCTATAGATTCAATTTTGGCATATGGATTTCCCTTGCTATTGAGAGAGCCTTCACGGTCTTAATGAAAGCAACATTGGGAACCGCTGAAAGTATGGACGAAAAATGACGGCCAAAAAAAAAAACCATCCAGACTTTGCTTCGTCAAGCTCCTGAGGATCGTGATAATGACAGAAGAAATGATTATCAAAAGTCGATGGATGAGACAGCGAGCTTGCGATGTACAATGCAAAATCAATTGCGGCATAGCCTCGTTGAAATGAGACGCCTTTAAACCCGACTTTACCCACCATACAGTCTACAAAGGTAAACAAATGCTTTGGTTCGCCCCGCTCACTCGCGACTTCGGGTCGTCGGCAGGTGATCAGACCGCACATCGGGAACCCAATGCTCGTTTGCAAAACAAGAGACAAATCGTAGTCTGGAGCTTGTTCACAAGTGTCCCTGCAGCCGCAGCTGGGACTGTCAGATCTCGGTTAACCGAATAGGGTCCTAGGCGCCGACGTGAAGGAGTATGAAGGAGTAGGGTGCCAAGGAAATCTATTGCAGATGCCACTCGCCAGACACACATAGATTCCGGCTTCAGTGGTGCCGCAAAATCGTGGCCGAGATCACGTACAAGCTAATGGCCGAGAGCAAAGAGGAAAGCGAGAAAAGCAGGGCGGTTACGTCGCGGACTGAAAAGTGAGCCTCGTACACCGCTGCGACCCTTGTAGAGCTTTAGCCAATACTGAATCCGGTTGGCACCTGGATGACATAAGGGCAACTGTATCTAGCCGAAATGAAACTGCGGCTTTTCGTTCAGCTGCCATCGGCATAAGCAGGAGGACAGGCGGTTGCAGTGATGGTGCTTCGGTGAGAGATATTGGCGCAGAGGATGGAAGATGCGGCAGTGGATTTGATGTGGCCGACATGAGAGTTAGCGTCGGCCTCCAAGCAACCTAAGTTCATAGAAATAGAGTAAGAGTCGTTATTGGTAGATACTGAGGGTCTCCGGAGGACAAGGAGCCAGGAATTTTGGACCGGCTCGATCCGGTATTCAAGCGTGCAGGCCTTGGTTGAACCACGTAGAACTATGATGCAAGTATCCTTATGGTTCTTCAGAGACCTACATCATTGTTTCCTAAGTTTATTTACGAACGAAACTTCTAGCTGGGTTTGGACGTCGCCAAGAACATGACTAACAGCCAACCTTACCTCCCGACTTACGACTTGTGTGTGTTGGCATGATGTCTGTTATAATATAAGCCACTATTACTGCCTATATAACTAACGGTATCGTTTT
>MU846273.1:0-51526 GCA_030867225.1 Colletotrichum caudatum
AAGGATTACTACTATAATATATACTTCTATACTAATATTTAAGTAACCTACTTTCCTAAGAATCTAGTACCTAATTTTATCAGCCTTATATTATTTTCCTATTAGATCTCTAGGCTATACTTACCAAAGCAAACTGACTCCTTTTACGTATCTGTTCACCATATAGCACAAGTGTCCATGGAATAATAGATAACCCAGCAGCGATGCTGCCTAATAGCGTACCCGCTTGTTCCTCGCCTAGATTCCGAAACAATGCGCCTGTAACGAGTGGAAATATGCCACCCAGGATGTTCCGGCAGCATGACTGTGCAGCGAGTGCTGAAGACGCATATTGGTTGTAGATATCGGCGAAATAATTAAAGGTAGCCAAGTAAACCGAGTAAATGCCCCAGGTGGCTAGACCAATGCCAAAGGCTGGAGCTATCCAGTGGAAGTCTTGCTTTGAGGTAAAGCCAAAAAGGAAGAGACCGGCAGGCAACAGTGTAGCCGAAATGCAGGTGAAATACAAGCGCGATTCGGGGGCCTCGGCAGGAAAACGGCGCCTCATGAAGTGCCAGAACAGCGAAGACTCAGCCATAGGGCTGTCAGCCCGCCATTGAGGCAATTCGAGTAGCTTATCTTGAAGGACACCGACAACTGTCGCCAATGCGGACCCAACTATCATGGCAATGAAGAGGTACCCTGACTGTTCAGCATCTAGATGTCTCGTACGCGACATGACCAAGGGAATGCTCCCAAACGTACAATAGAGGACGGCCCAGGCAAAAGCACACCAAACGGAGAAAAAGAACACAACCGGTTCTGTGAAAAGCAGGTGAAACGGGCGCGAGATGGAAACAGACACAAGCTTGGCCAGAGATGCTCGTTCCTCATCTTCTTTGACCAACCACCGCAATCTCCGGGGCTCAAACTGAGCCGAGCACGGATGAGTCGAGCGGCAAATCCGACATGTCTTTTCTGGTCCAGTAGTACAAGAGCCGTAACGGGTGTCGCCCGAGTCCGAGGTCGCGTCTGTGTCTCCGTTGCTGGTCGCGGTGCCTCCAGGCCACACGCCATAATAACCTGACTCTTCCCTGGCCTGGTACCAATCGTTCAATGCTTCAGCTTTCCTCGAAAGGATCACTGATCCTCGACTCTCCTCGGAGAGAAATGCGAGAGCAACAACAAGCACGGCATCGATGATGACCTGATGCCAGAAGATCCATTTCCAAGCCCTCGTCGCATTCTCAGCACCCATTCGCTTTACAATGAGGGACGCAACAAAAGGTCCAGCCCCAGTGCCGGCGAGCACCGCGCCACTGAAGAGAGCCATAGGCGTGTTCCTTTGGTCCTTTGCCCACAGATCCGCGATGACGCCCCCAATGACGGAGCTGAAGACTGAGGCACCGGCACCGACAAAAAATCTCGCGATGAGCATGGCAGCTAAGTTTGGTGCAACAGAACAAACGGCCTGGAAAACGACATAAACCACTCCAGCAATGACGAATACTGGGTAGCGGCCATAGATCTCTGAAAGGGGCGCCAATATCATGGGTGAGAGTGCAAACCCGATGCAGAAGGTTGTTATTCCCACCAAAACCTTGAGATGCGAGGTGCCGAGGTCACCGGCCATGATGGACGAGGGAGGGGAGTATGAGCCGGCGGTGTAGGCTGTGAGAAAGGTGGCGACACAGGACAGCGCCAGCATCAAATATTTACGCGCGTGAGGCCATTGCAGAGGAGACGTGTACCGGGCCAGGTCAGGAACTGCCGGGTTTGACTGTGACCTGATGGAAATATTTACCAGCTCGGGAAGAGGTGTATCGAAAGTCAGATATTGGTAAATGATGGGGCTGTTGTCGTCAAGACGAGGCGAGTTCCTGGCTGCCCCACAGCAGCAATGTGGAATTGGTGAAGCGTCGGTTGTCCTCGAACCTTGGGTGGCCTTTTCAACATCTTGGTTTCTGCTTCCGTCGTCCATGACTGAGATATATGTCAAGCAGGATGACCGGAAATGTCGATGACGTTTGTGGCCTCAAAGACAACCTGTGTGCCAAGTTCGTATAAGCGCCTAGGCAGGGCCCATGACCTTAGGTTCACAAACGCGTAAAGGACGATAAAGCAGAGCTGGTAAGAAAAGGGATGAGGGGTTGTCAAAAGTTGGTGAAGTTGGCATCGAGGGAGTCGCAGGATGTTATTGTATTTGTGGCTTGGAGAGTATTGATCGTTTGTTTGTATGGGGCAATTATTCCCGTACAAGGGCCGGTGACGTGAACGGGAAAATGATGCAGGATTCAGGCCCCACGGGGTCGGTCGCATTTGTTACGACTGCCTCGGTGGTCCTGATGTTCCCCGAGGTGGAACATGAGTGTGGTGCGATCCGACGCCGTACAGCAGGATGCTCGGCAAGCTCTTCATTGGGCAGACAGGGGGAGGAGACTGTTGGTTTATCTCGCATGCACTCGCCTGGGTGGTTGGATCTCTTCTCGTTATGCAGGGCCTGTAAGGTCCAGAAACCGGTATCGATATTATTCCCGCTCCCTGATGGTTCCGCTTTGTTTTGTCCGTCTTGCCGTTCGTAAATGGAGCCTCGATTTGGCCCTCTATTAGACACGCGGTGTAATTCTGGTTCTGATTTTGAACATGTTCGTAGATACACCTAAGATTCCGGGAAGTCACTCAGTCCTGGACCGCCTGGTTATCCGCACAGCAACAATACCTACTAGACCTCTTGGGGCACACCCAGTCTGTTGGAAACCGTCAGCTCCCTCGCTTCGTGACGCACATTGCTGGTAGGAGACATTAGTGTCAGGACCAAGCCTGTTAGTTGTATGGATGCTGCATTGGCGTCCGCTCCATACACTAATATAGCACACGATCTGCGCCTTTTGCTCTTTCCCACTCTATTCCCGGGAACCGCCGGAACCAGCCGACAGGTGAACGGTGCCCAGCACTGTCGAAATCTTAAAATCCTTAGGGCGAGTGATGGGCTACCAGCCAATCTTGCTGCAAATGGGTACGAAGGCAAGGAAGGTAACCCATGCTGAATCGTCAACGAGAGGCCAGTCTAGTGTACCAGAAGTTGGTATGTGATCCAAGGCAACGAACGGCTGATTGCTCAGAAAGTTAGTACTGGAAGGCAGGACCCGTAAGTAAATGATGCCAGCACGAGGACGTCTGTTCGGTGTGGAATTTCCTCAGGTCACTGTAAAAATTATGCCGCGACATGACGGCGAGCGGATGGACTATCAGTCTATTGTGGAGTCGAGGTGGGCCAGTGTGATATTGATCTCATTACCGTCCAATTCCCGCTGGCCCTTGACTCGTCTGAGACCTCGGGACGATTGCCTAAACATTTTTCCGAGCCTTCATTTGACCGCCACTCAAATCTTCCCATCCTCCCCTGTGCAACCCACATGGACTGCCAAAGTCTAATCGAAAAACCTCCATACATCCTCAAGCCGATAACGATCCAAACCATGTGTGGGTTGCAGGTACTCGGGTGGTCCCAAATACCATCGGAGTACGGGCATCGTGAGATCCCCAGCCAAAACCAGGCTGTTCACGAATCAACAGTATAGCCCAATGCAGTGATTCAAATGAGCCCAGAGTTCCGTTGCTGTCCTTACTGTGTTTGGGACCCAGCCTAGGTACTTCGTCGACAATCTCTCATCCGCCTCTTCCAGGTCAAGTCATCTTCGATGATCGTGTTGCGAGTGGCCGGCGTGGGACTCGGCGGGAAGCTCGGCAATGAACTGTATTGGGTGTAAGTCATGCGTGGCTGGCCAGGTTTGCACATTGGCATCGGGAACGAGGTAAGCCGCCTCGTATGGCTGAGCTATGCCGAGCTCCGAATGCGCACTTGATGAGGGGTGCGGGATGCCGATGTTGCCGTTGTTGGCGTGGTATTGTGGCTGTTCGCCGGGAGTATTTCCCTTCTCGAGAGTGTTGCTGGCACCGCCGGGACCCTGGGTCTCTTCGTGGATGATATGTCTTCGGCGCACGAAGGCCTGGGCGACAGCAATGAAGAAGACAAGCAGAAGTATGCCCCCAATCGTGCCACCGATGATAGCAATAAGGGTATTGACTGGAACCGATACGTGGGGCGCCACGGGGGTGGAATCAGTTGATGTGGACTGGGGGGTGATCCCTTTGATTGACGAGGCCGTCGCAGATGAGGCTATGGACGTTGAGGTGGCGGAAAGCGTGGATGAGTCGGTGGCAGTGGGGGTGTTGATGTGCGACAATGGCACCGACGGGCCGCTGTTCAGTATTGTTGTCTGGCTTGTGTTGGTGGCAGTGATGGTCACTAAAGTGTCGAAGTCAGTGGCTCCCGAGCAGGACGGTGAAGGTAAGGGGGCAGTGGCAGACTCACCAGTGGCTGTCTTGACACGGGAGACACGAGAGATCACTGGACCTCCTGTCTGGAAAGACTCACCAGACTGGGAAGGGCGGAAGACTGCGTTAGACATGAGGGGTGCGGTGTCTTTGTCGTGGTATCGAACCGCGTGCCACTGCATGTTAGGAGCAGCAGGGAACAGAACAGTATTGGGAGAGAAAAGTCGGAGAAGGAGCGAGAGGATGGAGTGGATGTGAGAAATTCTTATTGATGTTGGCAGATGCTGACTTGCGTTACGGCGACGAAAAAGCGTAACCCAGTCCCTTTACTCGATGGTAACGAAACTGAGATGAGGGATAGGACAAGAATATGAGTGGCGGCGATGATGATGATCAAACTAACGCGTCGGAAGAAGGACCGAGTCCATCGACGGGTGAAAGTCAAAAACGAAACAAGCCATGAGCGAGAGCTTACCGGGCAGAATACCAAAAAACCACGAAGAGGAAGGCGCCCCCAACTCCCTACCTAGTGCGTCAGCGACGTCGGGTTTGGGTTTGGGTGGAAGGGGCAGGGTCACATGTGAGGCAGTCACGAACGCCATTGGAAGCAGGTCGGTCGGTAGACGCGACAGCCACGGTACATACCCAGGTAGGTAAGTAGGTTCCTCCATCCTTTCCTGCTTCCCCTTTCAATGATAAAGTGTTTTCGTACAGGACATGCCCACTTCATACATACCTACCTACCTATATGCCATACCACCTATATGTGGGTGTAAGGTATTGACAGTGAGCATGATTCCTCCATCAACAACTAGTTACCCGAGTAAGGTACGTACGTCCTCTTTTTGATCAAAACAGGCCGACAACACCTACCCGAACCTGTCACCCTTGGGTATTGGTGCTTGAATAATCTGAAGCTGGACTCCCCCCTCTCTGGTTCCCCTTTTTCTTCCCACGGAGTTCTCGCTATTTCTTGGCCAATGGTCCAGATCAGCCCCAAAGAAACGAACGAGATAACAACCGGTGCCGCAGGTATTCTTGCCCTATACACTTCAATCCTCTGGACTGTGTCGTTGACGACCATCTCTTTGGCAGAGCCATGCAAGGAGGCCCTGGCTGTCCCTGGCAAATATGGCCGCGTCACAAGAGGAGCATTGAGCCTCGCTTGCTTTTCTGCACAACGCGGCTTCCTTTGAATTCCAACCCTTGACTATTGACTCACAGGAACCGGTCAACCTCGTACTTTGGTCCGATTACCTTTTGATTCATTTGCCTACCCTGCCTCATATCGCCACTGGCCTGAGCAAAATATGCCGGTGATCCGAGTACACCACCTTCGAGCCACAATCAACCCGAATCAATAGGCCACGCAAAGACTGACACAACGCTTCGACCTTGTCCCAATCTAGCCAACTACGTTGTGTTTTGTCTCTGCAAGTCGAAGCATACGTGATGCGCAACAAAGAGCACCATTATCCTACACTTGGCGTAGCCTCAACCCAATGCTCTTATACACGCTTGCTCAACTTCGGAAACGCCATATTCTACCGCTTACCACCACCAAACCACGCCTAATATCTCTCTGCAGCTGTGTCAATTTTGGGTCAACCTTGGAGTTTTCGCCGCCATGGGTCACCCTGAATATCTAGCGTCACAATGTAAGCCACCATGGACGCATCTCTTTGCATTATCTAATCGTCGTCACCTCCCGACCATTGGATCCACAATCGTGGCACATTTATTGCTCTGGTGTCGAATAGCCGGAGACTTCAGCCTGCAATTGCTCAGCAAAAATTTCACCTCGCCGATGCCTCCAAACAAGTTCACGCCTGCGTTACCGCAGTAGACCTTGTCAAGGTATTCAACGGGTGCAGCCAAGAGATACGGGCGTACAACAAGATCATAAATGCTTCTGCAGACCGGTACTTGGTGCAAGCCCGCTGCAACGCTCTTTAGATGTCCGTAACGGGAGCCTGGGTTTCATTGTTCTTCGTCGACGGCTTCTGGTTTGGCCTTTGGCTCGTGACGAAGGGGGAGAACTCCTCCACGATCGTCACAATGTTCTATGCTACCCTGAAAGCACTAGAAGGCATCTCTAACGTGCTTTCCCGGTATGTTGTGCTTGCCAGAGGCACATCTGCAGGCCGGAATCTGAGGCAGATAGTGCAGGGACCATTGGCAGGTGCCCACGAGGACAGTCTGCAGCTATTTCCAGTCCTAATCTTTGTGTTGGCGAAGTGCAAGTGAAGCAAGTGAGTAGCTTTTCTGAAAGCTGAGCTATCAGGATTTGATTAGCTGAAATTGTTAGGTGAGCTTCGCATATCCATCTCAACCGCACAAAATGGTTTTGGATAGGTCGTCGTTCTATTTCCCCGCCGGCGAAACCAGATTCATACTAGGGAGAGCAGCGGCTCTGGGAAGAGTACGTTGGGTAGCCACTTGGTCAACTGTTTGACAATAAATTCCTCTGGAACGTTGACCTGGACCAGTCGGTGACAGCGGACTCTGTCAGAGCGGCATCCGACATGTCTCTTCTGCAGTCCACCATTTTATCTCTACCCTGTGGAGTATATACGAAGAATGGGCCATCTGGGCATGGGCTCAGTGGCGGGCAGACCCAAATACTTGCATTGGCACGAGCTAGACTTCGAGATTCACCGGTTCTCGTATTGGACGAAGTCACGAGCGGCTTGGACAGAGGAAGCACGCTATTAGTCATGGAGGCAACCCGAGCTTGGAGCAGGGGTACAACTACAATCGCCATCTCACACGACATCTCTCAGATTGAAGAGGATGGATGACTATGTCTACGTCATGGACCGTGGTCGTGTCGTCGAGGAAGGCATGCGTGTAACCTTATCCCGGGATCCCCACAGCCGATTTGCGGCTTTTACCGCTCACTCAGATGAGGAACTCGATCATCAGGAAGAAGCAGACACAGGACGCAACCCACATAACACTTGCCCCACCTTCCCTCTTGTTGGTCAATCTATCCATGAAATGCATTAACAGGTAGAAGTGAATGAAGGACATCGATGCTTACGGAGAACACTTTTCGGAGCAGCTTCTTTTCAGCTATCAAAAGTGAACGAAAGGCATACACAATTGGCCACAGACTCGATAACCTGATATTCCACCATAAAAGCCAAGGTACGCCGAAGCCCCCCATCCGTACACCAGAATGGGAGACGGTCCAACCCGATTCTACTGAACCTCCGTGACGGCAAAGCATCGAAACTGTGCAGGATGCGGGGAAAATAGTACAGAGTGCCCCGCAAAATAGCACCGCAAGCCGTCGGTGGAAACTCTGTGCGCTCGATTGCGGCATGGACAAAGAAGTGCATCAATGCAAGCTAGAGCAGAGGAGAACGACAGGTGAACCGCCAGGCTGTCACGTCAAGTCTGTCTGGGCAGTCATCCTGACAGTATTGCCGAACTTGACTCACGGAAACAAGCTCAGGCTCATCGTGGGCTTGGTGTTTTGCTCTGTCGCTGCAGGTTGTACACCGGTGTTCTCCTTTTGTTTTTCTCAACTTCTTGCGACATTCTGGGCTGCTGGAGATCAAATGACAGCTGGCCGAGAATGAGCCTTCTGTCTAATATTGGTTGCTGTCATCAGCGGGGCGTCTGCTTTTCTAGGACGGTACCTTATGGAACACGTGGGTCAGGCTTGGGCAAACGCTCTTCGTCTGGAAGCGATGAAGGGTGTTTTTCGGCAGCCAAAGTCATGGTTCGACGATCCCAACAACTCGGCAAGCGACATTGGCGAATGCTTGGATAGACATGCGAAAGAGATGAGAAACATGGTATCGCGCTTCATACCCATCGTCACCATGGTCGTGGTGATGGCCACCACCTCGATAACCTGGGCAATGTCCATCTCGTGGAAGCTCACAATTGTGGCCCTGTCCAATCCACCTGTCATTATAACTGCTTTCGCGGGTCTATCCATTGTCGGAACCAAGTGGGAAGCATTTTGCAACGAGGGGGCAGCAGAGACAGCATCGGTCATGCACGAGACGCTTGTCAACATCCATGGCATCCAGGCTTTCACCTTGCGAAGGCACTTTAGCGAGTGGCATACCCGTTTAGTCAAATCGGCATACAGACTCGGGATACAGAGAGGGCTGTGCCTGGGACCACTCTTCGGTCTTTAACAATCAGTCGATTTCTTCGTTATTGAGCTCGTTGGCTGGTACGGGATATACCTGACGGTCCAAGACCACGAAATGTCACCAAACAGTCTCCAGTAGGTGGCGAACCTTCTTTTTTTCTGTGTCGGTCAGGCGACCGCTTTGATGGCGATGATGCCGTAAGTATCGGCATCGCAAGCCGTGGCGGCTCGTGTGCTCTTTCTGGCGACGCTCCCAGCGCCAATGTCCCCGTCAAAGAGTGACCCCGGGCGGCCAACATCTTTATTCCCCATCACAATGCGGAATGTTGACTTTACCTATCCTTCGTAGCCCTCGCGCCAAATCCTGCGTAGTGTCAATTTGGACATTGGCAACGGGAAATGTGTGGCGATAGTGGGCCCAAGCCGGTGCGGCAAGAGTACCGTCATGTCTCTTCTCATGGGGTTGTATGAGCCCTCCCGGCTGCATCCAATAGGCGGGATCGATTCAGGCCAGCTCACGTATGAAGGTATACCTTCGGACCAGATATACGGAGAGCAGTTCTACTCGCACATCTCCCATGTGCCACATACGCCATATCTATTCCCTGCGACGGTAGTAGATAATATCGCTTACGGACTGGCGGAAGCCTCACCACTACGCCATAGAAGCAACGTGAGAAGGACTGCGCGGGAGGCGGGGATTCACGACCTTATCATGTCCCTTCCCCGGGGTCATGACACAGTCATCGGCGACGGGCGGCCAGGGCCTCTCTGGAGGGCAGTCACAGCGAGTTTGCATACCCAGGGCGCTGGCACGACGGCCGCGGCTCATGATCATGGACGAGCCGACGAGCGTCCTGGATAGCTTGTCAGCAGAGAGTATTCGACAGACCATCACTGGTACCTTGGCAAGCGCGGAGGATCGCGGAATGAGCATTGTGGTTGCAACCCATAGTAGGGAAATGATGCGTATAGCTCAATATATCATCGTGATGGAAGCGGGCCGCGTGGTAGATGAGGGCACCTTCCATGAGCTGCAGCTCCGCAGCAAGGTCATTTCATCTCTCATTCATGTCCCATGACCCGCAGGTAGGCCCAAAAGTCACAGTACTCATGTTGGTACCGATGGCAATGTTTCTCTCGTGAATTATTGGTCAAACTAGGCAGGCCCTGTATTCGGTGCCGGAGGCGACGTTGAACCTGAGCGGCGTGGAAAAACTTGCTATCCAAGCACAAACAGTCTCACTGGGTGTCCGCTACATCTCAGTAGTCAAGAAGAGCACCGTGCGTGTAGCGAGACCAGAGGGCCGTAAGACGCAGTCGGCAGAACGACCTCGCTCGAAAGAAGACCCCATCCTGAACCCCTGATTCGAAAGCGCGAGCCATTCTACTCAGTCGATCAAGAATCAGCTCCTGTATGCTGAGTGGCTCGTCGACCTCGGCCGAAGCACTTTCTAGCCGAGGTTTACAGAATGCATGCCAAGCATGTCAATGGCGTCGTGACGGTATTTGTTTCGATCATCATTTGCATAACCGAAAGGAACAGATAAAGCTGGAGATGTTTAGCTGGAGGCATTGGCCGCCTGTGCCTTCTCGTAGATCCAGTCGTTCAGGCCCTTGCGGTTTCTGGCAATCTCAATGGCGTAGAACTGCATGCGAGGCACTGGACAAAGCTTCGGTCAGTTGCGCAATTCCACGAGGCCGAGAGTGACAAAACTGAGGAGAAAATTCACCAAAGATGACATCATTCTGCCCGTACTCGAACTTGGGGCTGGCGCGGACCATGGTGCCGAAGTTGTAATCGTCAACTTTGTTTTCGTAGGCCATCATGAACTTGCGCCATCGCTCCTTGCCGTCCTTGCTTTTCATTTCGTCCTCGTTGATCGTAGCGGATGGGTCGAACTCGGGAAAGTCCCTCTGCAGGTGATCGTAGATCTCGTCGTCAATCTTGGTCAGGCGCAGCGAAGAGCCCTTGACTTTCTCCAATATGTTCCAGTAGGTCTCCATATGATGGACGACTGCGGAACAGAAAGGTTGATTAGCTCCAGTTCGCAATATAGTATGCGCACTCGGCGGGTGGCAGCGTGGTATACACACCCTTGACTGCGAACTGCTTCTCGATCTAGACGCAAGACGGGTCAGCGCGTTCGTTGTTTTGCCGGCGTTTGGCGAGAAAGCAAACACGGGCAAAGGGTGGCGCTTACATCTTCGAGGTTATCCGCATCCTGGGCGTTGAAGTTGGTGGGAACGGGGGCCGCCATTTTGACCGGTTCTCGGATTACGCTCGGTGAAGGTTGAGGCAAGAGGTTAAGAGAAGACGCGACTCGACCACTTTTTGTACTCGGATTTCTGGTCGTGGTTGGACGTGGCGACGCGGGGTTAAAAGAGTGAAGCTTTCAGGAATTCATGGCGGGGCAAACCGACACCTGAACCAGCACTGTGTGCGACAGGGCACCGCGGGGTTCGTGTTTCTTCCCCCCTTCCATTTTCTTCTCTGCATGCCGAAAGGTGCCAAGGTCATGTCGAAAACGCCGTGCCTCCACACAGTGTACCAACGATCTACACATTCCTTTTCGTTCTCAAGGCGCCTCACTACCCACCTACCTGCATGCATAATTGTTACTCATATGCATATGCGTTTACTGGTATACACTAAATGCAGTTCGACAAGCAGTCATTGTTCAAACATGGACAAGCATGAAGGGAAACTTTGTCGCATTCTCCGGCGATATGTATACACCAGGAGAAGATCGGATGGAAGCCTTTGGCCGTATAATTTTCGGCAGATTAAGCACGTTATGCTCTTCTGTATGTCATACCAGCGTGCCGTGCCTGACATCCAGAGACCGAAATCTTGTGAGTGGCATCGCTTCCAACACCTTTTCTCCACCACCGAAACATACGGCGTTCATCTTATGCTTTTCCTCCTCGTCCGCGAGACTCATTATGCATCATCTGGTCCAGGCCGGGCTAGGACCCCGAATCCACAGCTTACTTGACTCCGAACAAGCGGTCCTGGCTTCACGAATAAGTGAAACTCGCTTCTGTGTCCTCGAACGGTTCTTGACAATGACATGTCACAATCGAGCCGCGCCGTCCATCGTGACCGAGCGATTCACGAAGCCACCACCACTAAAGGCAATTGAGCAGGGAGCCAGCTGGACCAAACAATCTTGTGTTCAAGGTCCACGACGCGGTAGCGAAGACCTCGAAAGAAGCTGGGTATGGCTTATTATCCTGTTATTGTTCCCGTCCATTGGCTGTCCGTCGTTCTGTGGTGTGCCGAGGTTGCTCATGATCTTTGCATCATGTACTTTGCTCGGCACAGGGACTTATTCACCGTCTGAACATGTTGACTCTTATCACAGCTCTTGATGAAAGAAGGGAGCAAGCCTGCCCACCACATATGTCCGGGGGGGGGGGGGGGGTTGCCAAGGTAAAGTCAACTTTATTCATGTGCGCAAATCATACTCGTATCCCGGGGCAAAGAGCCCATCATCGTCTATCACGGTTTAACAAGGTACTTTGGTATCTCCCACACGCCGGCGGGCAGCCTTCTTTTCTCCCCCATTCATCAACGACGACTCAATTACAACGTTCCAATGCCGAGATGCTCGGGGTCGGCCTTGACAATACGCAGGGTGTTGGTGTTACCCATGCCGCCCTTCCAGCCCTGGACGACTACCAGAGTATCACCCTTGCTAACGACGTTGAGCTCTAAAGCGTGCTCAACGCCCCGCTTGATGCGACGGTCAACATCCTCCTGCCAGTTGACCTTGCTGAAATCAGGCTTGGCCTCGGGGAACAGGAAGGGGTACACTCCGCGGTACAAGTGAGCGTAGCGGGACGCCGCAGCGTTTCTTGTGACCATGAAGATGGGGCAGACGGGTCGGTACTTGGACAGCAGGCGTGCAGACTCTCCAGAGGTGGAGAGAACAATGATACCGCCGGCGTTGAGGTCGAGGGAAGCTCTGACAGCGGCCATGGCGCAGGACTCGACGACACTGACGGGACGCTTGACGAGGGTACACATCTCCTCGAAGTGGGAGACGTAGGGGATGGTGTTCTCGGCCTTGAGACAGGCCTCGTGCATCTCGGAGACTGCCTCGTTGGGGTAGCTGCCCTTGGCGGTCTCGCCAGACAACATGACACAGTCAGCACCGTCGGTGATGGCGTTGCCAACGTCGCTGATCTCGGCGCGGGTAGGGCGGGGGTTCTTGATCATGGACTCGAGCATCTGGGTGGCGCAGATGACGGGTTTGCCGGCTCTGTTGCACAGGGCAATCATCTTCTTCTGGGCAGCGAAGACCTCGGCTGCGGGAATCTCGATACCGAGATCACCGCGAGCAACCATGACACCGTCAGTCTCGGCAAGAATCTCCTCAAAGTTGTTGAGACCCTGACGGTTCTCGATCTTGGCAATGACCTGGATGTGCTTGCCCTCCTCGCCAAGAATAGCGCGGATGTCCTTGATATCCTGACCGCGACGGATAAAGGAAGCAAAGACCATGTCGACATTGTTCTTGACGCCGAACCGAAGGTCGTTCTTGTCCTTCTCGGAGAGGGCAGGCAGGTCAACATCAGTGTTGGGCAGGTTAACACCCTTCTTGGAGGAGATGAAGCCGTTGTTGCGGGCGCGGACCTCGACAGTCTGTTCGTCCTTGACCTTGAGGACGTCGAAGGCAAGGACACCATCGTCGACGTAGATGATGCGACCGGGCTCGATGACCTTGGTGATGTTCTTGTAGTCGACATACCTGCGAACGAGGGGCAATAAGCAAACTGAGGGACAAACAAGCGAAGAGGGGTAAGAGGAGGAGGAGGAGGAGGAGGAGGAGGAGGAGGGGAGAATTACATGTTGTCGGTGTCGCAAGCCGTGGCGTACTTCTCGTCGGTGGTGAAGTTCAGGACCTTGCCGGCGGAGATGGGGAGATCCTCGTCGTTCTTTGTGTTTCCGGTGCGGATCTCAGGGCCCTTGGTGTCGAGGGCAATGGCAATCTGACGGCCAGGCTGGGCCTTCTCGGCGGCGCGAGCATTGTCGATGACGGACTGGTGGTACTCATAGCTACCGTGCTGGGGGATAGGAAGAAGGGTCAGCCGAGTGAGGGATTTTGGGAGGGGGTCATGTCCGGGACAAAAAGGCCAGGCCTTACCGAGAAGTTCATGCGCACGACGTTGAGACCAGCCTTGCGCAGGGCGTTAATGGCCTCAACAGAGTTGGTCTTGGGGCCAATGGTACAGATGATGGAAGAACGACGGTAGTTCTTCTCGGGCTGGTAGGCGGTATCGAGGCTAGAGAGCCAGGCGATCTTGCCGCCGACATCGAGGTGGTCCTTGGCGGTAGCAGCCATTGTGAGTGTATAGGATGTGCCGGTGAGTGTGGTTCTGTCGGTGTTGGTGAGGAGGAAAGGAATAAAAAGGTTGTCGCTGGGAGGGAGGAGGATATGAAGCTGGGAGGGGTTTTTTCCTTTCTTTTTTTCTTTTTTTTGCTGGCTACTGGAGACAGGCGAGACGAGATGATGAGAGGAGGGGTCCGCTGCAGCTGTTAAATCCCGCCAGGAGTGGGGTGGCCGAGGAGAGTTGGAGGGAGTGAGGGATGGAGAGGGAGGCAAGGTTGTTTAAGCTGGGTGGTGCTGGGTAGACTAGACCTATAGTAAGTATCCGTATAGAAATGGAAGACCGAGGGGAAGAGGAGGCACACAAATAGATACGGATTAAAAAAAAACAAGGGAGAGACGGACGGGGTTGTCGGATGTCAAGGTTACAAATGCAGGATTCATGCAGCCTCAGATGGATATTTGTTGAAGACCAAGCCAGACAGAAGCGACGAGAGAGACACGAGGGGAGAGGGCGAGCAACAATTTGCTCCTGTCCTAAACGAGTGAAGTTGTGTGCTGTCTGTCTGCTTGCCTGCCTGGTACCTACCTACTTGCCAATTCTCAGCAGTGGTGTCGGTGCTTCTTTTTTCTTCTTCTTCTTCTTCTTCTTCCCTCTGTGGTGGCCGCCGCCACGCTTGCCCCTCGTTGAACCGTCTTCCCCTGCTGTTGTGGGTGGGAAGCTAGCTAGGTAGGTAGGCGGGTAGGTACTGAGGGGAAGGGACCAAAACGCCGACGTGGTTGCCCCTCAATTCAACGCAGTGACCTAGTAGGTGAGGGCCCCCACAATGGATGGATGGGTTGATTGAGTTCCCAATCCCAGTCTGTGGCAGGTCACCCCCACCAAGATGAGGGGAGCGTGTTCTCTGACAGGTCCCCTCTGTCCTTTCCTCTCTCCTTACTTCATACCTCGTCTCATATCTGCCTCTCATAGGTATCTGCCAACTGCGAGAAGGAGGAGAGAGGGAGAGAGAGAGAGAAGGAAGGGGGGGGGAGGCATTGGATAGCCCCATCTCAGTCTTACTTGGCCTTCCTGCCAAGCACGACCACCAGCTGGAACGGATGGATGGCCAGTAATGCAGGGTACGGCTGCAAGTACACGGAGCCCAACAAGGTCTACCCAAATAGAACAAAGTGTATATCTATCTATATATACACAAGCCAAGACGACCCAGGGTTTGGTGAAGCAGTACTTCGTTACGGTGAAGGAGAGGTGAAGTTTGGCAAGGTTGGTTGGTTGGGTGATATGAGAGGTCCGACCGGGCCAGGGCACAGCTACCGACGGAATAAATAGAAGCTGTCGAGGAAACAGAAACAGCAATGGAAACAGCAAGGGGCAAACATAACGCAACGAAGGCAGCGCAGCGGGACGGAACGCAACCCGACAATGATGCTGATCCACTCACCTGAGCCAAGCTGGCTACCTAGGTAAGTAGTTGTTGGTGAGATTTGGACCGGACAGAGAGAGAGGGTACTACGCAGGCGTGTATTAATCGTCAGGGGTTGGTTTCCGTCGGTCAATCAATGAATCAATCCAATGAATCCATCGCTGACACCCCGACGTGCACTTGCACATGCTGGTCCGACACGGAGCTCCGGGCCTGGTGCCAGTGAGTGTTTCTTGGGGTTTTAAAGCCTCAAACACTCAACAAACCAGACACACACACACACACCTAGCATTTACACCCATTCTTTTTTGTGGTCCGTCTCCAACGCGAACAGTGTACGAGGATAACGCCAGCCCAGACAACCGATCCCTTGGAAATGGCAAATGGGCAACAATGCATTTGTCCATGAACCCCTCCAGTCCTCATCTGACATGGTTGTGGATGGATATGTCGATGAAGCAGAAGTGGATCATCACCGCTGCACCGTCGGACCTTTCAAGCTCCCACCTGTGCCGCCAAGGAGCAGAAATGTGCAGTCCACCGCCCCTTGGGCGGCGGCACACCTCCGCGAGCCAATTTGACAATTGTCGGTGACCCGGAGTGAGCCATCTCGATATCTCACCTGTGCTGTGCCATATCAATCGTAGGAGTAGGAAAAGTAACGTAATGTTGAGAGACAGTCAAGTCACCATTATCTAGATTCATACAATGATGATTTTGATACGGTAAAGTAAAATAAGGAAAAGAAAAAAAAGAAAAAAGAAAAACAAGAGAGAGAGAGAGAGAGAGAAGAGGGAAGGAAAAAGAAGCAAGGAAGAAAGAAGAAAGCTTGGATCTTGCAGCAGCTAAGGTAAACAAACCCTCCTTCCCGCTTGGATCCGGAGTTTCGTTGATGATTGATAATTGACGATTGACGACGCAATCCGAAGTTTTGCTTCCTGGAGGAGGTACGATGGATGTCCCCCAACCAATGAGAGAGGTACAACCACCTACCACGCCTGCTCGCCTCAGTCCCTTATCGCCGTCTCTTATCGGAAAGACCTACCCGTGTCTTTGTCTCGCGGCCTAGCGCGACTGCCTGAGGCCGGCCAGGAGCGCGCACAGTCCACTTGAACCGCAGCCACTAACCTCCAGCCTTCAGTGTAGGTAAGGTAGGCAGGCTTGTCCCCATGACAATCACCCGACTGATCGAGCTCCTGATTGTAACACGCACGTAGCCTTCTCCTGCGAAACCAGCCGCGTCTTCGACACTGCCACAACCTCGAAACTCTCAACCAAAATAAAAAATTAAAGACGAACAGAAGCCAGAAAAAAACAGACCTTTTCTTTTACGACTTCCACAATGGTTGGTTCAGCCTCCTCTCGTCTGGCTGTTGGCGAGCCCGCCCTCGTGCTTCGCTCGCCTGCTGCCTAGCTTCGATGTTGCTCTGCGCAGTCTTAACCTCCTCCTAGCTTCTCAACTTGCTGACTCTGGGCCTGTGGTCGAAGATTGGACGTTTGACACACTACGCATTTGATGCGGTGCTCTGTTGGTTTACCCTTACCCCCCACTCCGCTGTTATGTTGTGTTGCGTTGTGTCGGTTGTATATCGATCCGTAGGCTAATATTCGCATCTCTCTTTCTCTCCAGTGTCTGCCTTCCTCGCTGGCATGAAGCGATCGACCGGTCTGACGTGAGTTTGGGTGCCCCTCCATGCGGACATCGGTCTTGGACAAGACAGATACGCGCAGCGCAGCGCAGCTAACACGTGCCCATTCTGGGAATCGTCAGACCCAGTTTCAAGACAGACAGAGCTGCCGGCGAGAACAAGGACGTTTCGAAGTGGATCGACAAGTACCTCGGTGTTGGCGAGTGGGTGATGGATCAGTCGGTTGCCATCGCCGGCTCCAGTGGCTGGTTCGAGCGCACGCGGTAAATCGGCATCGACATGGATACCGACAGACCTCTCTCTGCCTTTGGTCGACCAATTTATCTGGCTCTTTCTTCGCGGTGACCTGCCGGGGCCAGACCTTGCCTCCCCCCCGAGACAATAACCTCGTTCTCTCTCTTTCTCTCGCTTCAGCACGATGCTGAAATGCTCGTCGGCTGCCTGAAAGAATGTGGCATGATGGTGCCACTTGGTGTTGTTAGGGGGGGTTTGGTACGTCGGTAGGCTGATCCGCTGATGCAATTTTCTCGGTTCATTACCTCGGTATATCTCTCCACATGGGTGTTACGGGCGAATCCCTGGCTTTCTGCAGCTGCACTCGAGAGGAGGGAAATAAACCAGAGACCTCCGTTGGCGAGCTCTTGGTTTTATTATTATCACAAGCAGCCTTTTTGGGCACAGGCTACTACTGCGGTCTCTCCCGCGTACCTTACTTATCCTTACAACCGGGCTCCTTGACCCCGCTTCGGGATCGTCCTCGTCGCTAGATCTAGACATAGCCGAGGTTACCGACCAATCCAACACGCCACAATTGCAGTACCCTCTGCGTGTATTGCATATTGCATGCAGAAACTGGTGACTTTGGTTCCCTTGTGATGATGAGAGCCACCGCGTCGTGGGGAAACAAACATGCCGTGGAGGACTCTGCCCCCGAATGGTGGGTCTGTTGACCGTTCCGATGAACGCCATCTTGAAATATGTTCATCTGTGGGGTATCCTAAACTCGTGCCTGCGCCTTTCCCATCCATTCGTCCATGCGTTACCCTTCATCGTCGAACTCATGAGAGTTCACTCAGAACTGCCATTGTCGCAAAACATGCCCATATCCACCTGCAACACCCCAGATGCACTGATACCAAGACTCCTTCCTATCGCCATGCCGCTGGTTTCCTGGAAAAGAAAAAGTCACAAAATCGAATGTGTCCAGAATGCAGCAGTACTGGCTGTACTGATCAGTCTATGCTTTCGTCGTGCTCGTTGTCATGCTCCGCCAAGAACTCCGGCGGCACCTCGTTCTCGCTGTCCCGCCGCGACGATGACGTTTGTAGCGATCCGACAAGGGAATGTCCGTCGTCATGCTCTTCCAGCCGTGACATCAGCAAATCTGGCGGGACCTCGTTATCGCTCTCTTCGTGGTGGCTCCCTGCTGCGCACGTCTCGCCGGGGCCTAGTTGTGTCGACCGGTGTGGTGGTACACCATCATCGTTGGGCCAGGGTTCCTCAACATCTGCAAGCCGAGGAGCCGCCTGGGACTGCGGTAGACTAGCTCGTAGCAGACTCTCGGCTTCTCGAAAAGCCTCAAGCTCGGCACCAATGGCACATATCAAGAGATTCCAGCTGTTGCGCTCGGCGGTCCTCACGTATTCCTCCAGCTCCAAGATGACCTTCCCCATTTTCGGCAGCAGTGCCTCCACGCCTTCGTGGCCAGCTCGCTGAGGCTGCTTACCCTTGACTGTGGCACTGCCGCTGGCACTCAACGACTGGCGTAAGTCCGCTTCGAAGCTGGTGACCAGCTTGATCGTTTCCTGCCACAGCTCTGTGCCTTGATCTAGCGCATCACGATCTTTAGCAACCTGCATCTTCCGCTTCAGTAAAAAGTCTGTTTCGCTTTCCCACCAGTCCTTTGCCATGGCCAAAGTACGCCGCGCTGGTATCATACGGAAGAAACCCGCTCCTTCGGGCGGGTCCTGGGTGTCGCTGGCACTTCCCGGCGCGCTGCGCGTCAAGGCTTCAACAACTTCCAGATCCAGAGGCTCGATAGGAGGCCGGCGCAGGAGGGACGCAACCTCTCCCTCCACCTCCTTCAGTGCGCCCCTGTAGCCACTGAGGCCGGCCTCCCGGCGGTTGCGAACATCTTCCATCTTGCGCTCCAGCCATCTTTGGCGGTTTCGCATACCAACGAGCTTCTCCTCAAGCTGACGAATCTCCTGCCCGAGGGATTCATGCTGCTCCCCAAGGCCCCGGAGCTCCTTTGCTAGGGGCTCCTCTTCGTCATCTGCCAGACTTTGCAGTTCGGCTGAGATGCTGGTCCTGCGCGCATCCAACTTGCCTAGGTACGCAAGGGCCTTTTCCCGTTGGGAGAGCGACGACTCGATGTATTCATTCTCCTCGGCTTTGAGGTCGGTAAGTGCCGCCAACACCCGCCGCAGCCCGTTGCGCGCGGCCCGAAGGCCTTGTGGTCCTGAGGACTTGGGTTGCCGGACAGGTATGATGTCACCTCGGGAAGTGGCGCGCACTGGAGGGTCCAGGGACGCCATCATACGTGATTTGGAGGTTGCCGTAGAGTAAAACGTGCCTGTTGGGGTGCTGCTCCCAGAGTCGCTCCATGTTTCGAGGCCCCCCGTGTTGGGTTCGAGAGATTCACTACCAAAGACCAGTCCAGTGGCTTGCATATCAAGCAAACGCTGTACCTCCTTCTGAAGGGACCGCTCTCGATGCTGCAAATTACGCCAAACCGAGTCCACACGGGGTGTGCTTTGGTCGCGGGAGCCATGGTCGAACAGAATGCTTCCAAACATCATCCGGCTAGCCGCGAGCCCCTTTGTGCTGCTATTCGTATCCACCGTTCCATCTCGAGAAGCGCGACTGGTTTGTGAGGCAGGCGGCTGTAGTAGCACCGAGGCAGCTATGGGAGGAGGCGGCCCGGCAAACATGGCCTTGGGTTTCATCTTGGAGACGGAGCCGGCTGAACTTAGGGTATGGTCGTCCCACGGACCTGCGGGGGAGGAAGAGCGCCTTCTGGACATGGTGATGGGCGATCGCGGCGACTCTGACAACAGTCCTTCATCAGGTCTCGGGGGCAGGTCGTCAAGATGGTAGTCTTCAAAGCGTCTCGCGCGGGACGTGTATAACGGCAAAATGGGAGACTTCTGTCGCGTTGGCGAGAGTCGATCGAGAAACCTAGGGGAATCGGGTGCCATCGAGTGGCATGGGTGGTGCTACTGTAGCAGGCGGAGATGAACAGGTAGTTATGCAAGATTGGTGGTGATGTTTCCTGGCTAAGCCGACGTCTTAGGCGCCAGGGAGAGGACACGCTATGTATGGAGCTGAAGAGTGTTAACGAGGAGACGATATAGACATGAGTAGTGGGCTTGAGGATTCGTAACGCAGCGAGATGCTGTGCACGACGGTCGGGATTTTGCTGCACTTGAGTGAGTGATGTAACGCGCCCAGGTAAACATGGAAGCATGCAAAGCATGAAAAGCCAAATAGGGTGCGTGAAGTACATGTGTAGATACCTGGACACCTAGGTAGCTCGATCTATACTGTAGCGTAGCATAGGGAATGAGAGCTCACGAGCTTTGAGCATGTGCCACGGTCGGCACGGGGCGACCGGTAGGTATCTTTTAGTACTCACCTTGCGTATGTAGGTAGGTAGGTACCTAGGTGGGTAGGTGCGATGTGCAGTAATCAGGTATTGTCTACAGGTAGGTACTTTGGTTGGCAAGTACGAATCTCGCAGCTGGGGCCTTTGAAACCTCCGGAAGTCCACACATACTGATGTTGGACAGCATGAGGCAGACGTCAGTGGGCGGGCCGAAAGCGCCTAGGCATTTGTACCTAACGTATTGATAAGCCACTAACCGATTACCATCTGATATCAAGTACGGATAGTGCATATGTATATCGCACGATGCATACATTCTCTTGTCGTCCATTACATGCCATAGATGCATAGTACCTACCCGACAATGGATATGGCCGGCCAGTTTCGTGCTGCTCCAACGTTTGACGCAAAAAAGTCCTGACTCAAGCAGCGGCATCCGGTGCCGTTGGCCCTATCTAGAAGTAACATGATACTGGCTGTGGGGGGTAAGTATCAACATGAAGCCGCCCACAACAGGGAAGATACTGTACTACTACGGGCACACTTATATAGTTTTGGTGTACGGGTAGAAGTGCATGTACATGTGTGTCGAGGAGAGAGGACGATGCCGAACTATTTGTCATAAGAGAACAGTGACAGCAAAAGTAGCAGTAGCGGTAGCAGCAGCAACATATACAGACAAGCTGGGTACAATGGGCTGGTTAAACAATGTGTGAGAACGGCTGTTCAAATCCCTTCTTTCTTGCGAATACTCGGTACATTCATTCTTCTTCCTGCACGCCTCGGTCCACACCATCCATGCCTCGTCCCAGAGCCGCGTTTACATGGGCGCTTCCGTCTCGGTCCATGCCTGGATCCATGGCCAGCGTGTCCGAACTCCCCTTGCGCAGTCCTGGCTGGCTATCTGTACAGTACATACAATCCCATTCCCACTTCCATCAACTGGTTGGCAGTCCATTAGTCAGGGTGATGTCGTAGAGAGGCCCCACCCGGCCGTGACAACAGCAACGTACACTAGACGGACAGACAGACCATCACAGACCATACTGCGTAGACAACAGATGAGAGCCCAAGAGAGGAGAGGCAGCCAGCCCTATGAGAGAGAGAGAGAGAGAGAGAAAAGAAAAGAGTCCAAATTCAGAGCATACACGAACCTCTTTGCTTATCTTATATATCATTTGTCTGTCATTTTAGAGAAGGGCAACGAGAGACGCGAAGACGACGTCCACTCATCCCAGGCGGCACTGTTGCTCGTTCTTTTCCCTTGATCTCTCCCTCTTCGTCTATCTATCTATCCATCTCCCCCTCCCCCCCCCTCTCTCTTCGTGGGACGGTGAGGTCCGCAGCCGTCGTGTCCAACGTCCTGTTCTCTCGCCTTGTCTCGTCTTCTTTCGTCTTGATTTCCGTTGCGCTGTCTCTCCCTCTCTTCTCTCCCTGCAACTCGTTTCCTGACTTTTTGACGTCGCCTCATTGAGTTGGCTATACCCGCGGCCCGTCTCCTTACGCCTTGTTGTGGCCGTTGCAGCAGCTCATCGAAAATGATGAATTTCCTGGGCCATCGGCGGTCGGCCTCTCAGCAGAGCATTGACCCAGAGACGCAGCAGCGGCCACAACAGCAATGGCGGCCGCATCACCAGCACCGGCTAAGCGCGTCGTCAGCTCTGTACCAGGCGGCACAGGCACTGGGCTCCATTGGCGTCCCTACCGCTGCCGCCACTGCCACCGACAGCACTACCTTAGTGAAGAAGACTGATAGTTACCGCCCGCCACTACCCACCCACCATCACCATCACTCTCAGCGGCCGTCGCTATCGTTATCACAGTACTCGTCTTACGGGCAGTCCTCGCCATATTCTCCCCAGCAGCTACCCAACCACCACCACCACCACTCGTCCCTCCAATACACTCCAGGAGCCGCAAGCGCGACAATACCCGCTATTGGGCCACCGCTGCCCAAGGAGCCCCCCGTCGCCAACTTCCGCTGGGACGACGAGTACTACAACACTTCGGAGAAGGACCACGGCACTACCACCACCACCTTCCCCCCCAACGCCAGCAACAACAGAGGCGGCCACACGGCCACGTTCGCGCCTGCGGCCACGACCGACGACTCCGCTTGCGCCCGCCCCCTCCAGCCTCACCATTCCAATTCCCAGTCGCACTCGTACTCCCCCTCATTCTCTTCTGCCTCCTCCTCCTCCAACAATAACAACCCGCCCACTCACTCTCGCTCTCAGTCATACTCCCAGAAGCAACAGCAGCGTGCCTCCATCTCCGCCGCTCTGCTTCCGGCCCAGGGCCTGCAGCCGCACCGAAACTCAACCTGTTCGCCGCGAGCCCACTCCACTGCGACTGAGACGTCAGGGCCGCCGGGCCTTACCCCCTCCATCGCCTTGCTCTCCGATCCCTCTTTCTCACCCTCCTCTTCCTCACCCTCCTCTTCCGACCTACCTGCCATGAGCCAGCAGCAACAAAAGCAGCAGCACCAGCCGCAGTCGCCGCCGCAATTCCAGTCCGGCACCCCGCGACGCACCGGCACCTACAGCTCCCAGCACGAGGAATTGCACATGCCAGCGGGCATGATGCAGCACGGCCAGTTGTCACCCCGCGAATACTCATCTTCCTCCGCCGCCCCCGCCGCTCCTCATATCAAACTGGATCAGGCATCGCCAAACGCCCCCCAGTACCAAAACACCTCATCAGTGCCCAACGTCTTGCAGCCTGGCGGCCCCGGTAACCGCCCGCCCGCCGTTACCGCCAACACGGCGCCCGCTCTGTCCACGATGCAGCCCCAGCAGTCGCAAGACTATCAGACGCCCTCGAAGCCCGCCAATTTGAGCTTATCCCATAGCTACTCTCGTTGCTCCCCGGCTGCTGGCTACGAAGGTGCCTCGACCTTTGCGCCCTACACCCCCACCACCCCGAGCGGCTCAGGATCGCAGTTTATGTCTCCTCCGGATCAAAAGTACAATGCTCCCGGTTCGCAACGAAACATATCCAACACGCCATTGGGCTTAGCCGATATCCGTCCCCGCGCCGATTCGAGCATGTCCGATGGCGTCCCAGGTAGTGTCGCCTACGAGCTAGCCAATGCCCAGCCTGGTACCAGCAACTACCTCGCTCCCTGGGCCCTCTACGCCTTTGACTGGTGCAAATGGCCTCCTCAGGGCAATGGTGCAGGGAAACTCGCCGTCGGGAGCTATCTGGAGGATGGTCACAACTATGTATGAATCCATCTTGGTCCCACTATACGCTAATCCGCACTAACCCGTCTGCTCTCAGATCCAAATCCTCGATACTCAGATGGTGCCGACGCCCAACGACGTCTACCAACCGGGCACGCCCAAGTTCAACCTCGAGTTTTCAAAGGTTGCTGAAGCCACACACTCCTATCCCGTCACGCGCCTACTCTGGGAACCACCCTCGTCCCAGAAACAGTCCACTGATCTCCTCGCGACGTCCGGCGACCATCTTCGTCTATGGTCTCTTCCCTCCGAGAATCCCGTATCGCAGAGTAACTCAATCACCCGGCAGGCAAGGGACCCCGCCGTTACGAAATTGACGCCTCTTGCGCTGCTTTCCAACTCAAAGACCCCCGACCACACTGCGCCGCTGACTTCGCTGGACTGGAACACTGTCTCTCCAAGCTTAATAATCACATCCAGTATCGACACCACCTGCACGATTTGGGATATTCCATCTCTGACGGCCAAGACACAATTGATTGCTCACGATAAAGAGGTGTACGATGTGCGTTTCTGCGCCAACAGTGTTGACGTATTCGTGAGCTGTGGACAAGATGGGAGCGTTCGTATGTTTGATCTGCGCAGTCTCGAACACAGTACCATCATTTACGAACCTACTGGCAAGGACGATCGAGGTAAGCCCTCCCCTCTGAATGTTTCTTCATTTTCGGTTTGTGAGACTAACACGAGGTTTATCAGACCCCAATGGTGGACGTATCAGTCCTACCCTTGCGCAGCAAACCATGTCGAACCCTCCGCCTCTGTTGAGATTGGCAACCTCGCCTCACGACACCCATTTGCTGGCCACATTTGCGCAGGACTCCAACGTTATTCGCATCCTTGACGTAAGGCATCCCGGCCAGGCCCTTCTCGAGCTGCGAGGCCATGGAGGTTCCCTCAACTCCATCGAGTGGTCACCCACGAGGCGGGGAGTCTTGGCATCGGGGGCAGACGATTGCCAGGTGTTGCTTTGGGATGTCTACAACAACAATCACTCGCTCAGCGGCGGCCCTCCTGCCAACGGTGCTGCTCAACCAGACAACACGCGAAGCCCGTACGCCAGCTGGCAGTGCGACTACGAGGTTGGCAATCTTGCGTGGGTTCCGCACCTGTCAACCAGCGATCAAGGGGAGTGGCTGGGAGTGAGTGCTGGCAGAGGCCTGTGGGGGGTCAAGACGTGTGGACGGGCCGGTGCCTGAAGGGGGCCGCGGACAACGAGCAGCATATTCATCTGACTGCCTTGCTGCCCTGTTCATAGATCTGGCTGGTCACTTGTGAGATATGCATCGCGAAGCCTGGCGTTTAGGAATGGGCTATCGAGCCGGCTGTGGAAGACAACCATGCGTGAGTCATGTTTCAAAGCATTCCATTGGGATAGTTCAGGTAGAGGTGGTCAAACGACACCCTCCGAGGCTCACTATGGCTTCACTATCGGCGACGGAGAACAAAAATGAATGGCTACATACCGGCTGGAGTAGTAAGGGGAGAAGAGTAAGGGAATGTTATGATCAACGCGCGGTACTCGTCCCGCAGCCAGTCCAACAAGCCATTGCTCGTCGTCCGTGGCGAGCTGTACCCACTGCGTTCCGTTGCGGCAAGGTTGTCCTAGATCCCGGCCGAAGTCACGCCTGTTGCGTTGCCGTTTAGCCCGACGACTGCTTTACCCCACACCTTTCGGTCCCTGATATCTTTTGAGTGCCCGAATTGTATTCAATCCCGTTTCACGGTAGGCTGTATATTTTTATTCTTTATGGATGATTGGAACCCATCCCATTTGCCCTTTTATTCGTCATGCTATCGTCGTAAGCTCCCTCCGTACCGCTGTGGGACGCCAACCGGTCAATCGAAAGAAAAGGGTCTGACAAGTATCAAGTTCAGCAAGAAGACAACTCATAGTAAGATTTGCTTCGGAAGCGCTCTATTCATGGCGACATGTTCCATTCTATCTGCTTTGCCGGCGAAGCCGACGGACAGAATCTGGCCCCGGTGAGCAATGCACTGCAAGCTCCAGTTGACGAGCCCGACAGGATCGAAGGATACATCAGCGTCTTTGTTGTCTATTAGTTCCAGAACACGCTCTCACTATGCCGCTTCCTGGGTGTGGTTCATGTAGGATCGAGCCCCGGATTTTTCGGCAGTGGGACATTTCTCGGGGGGGGCCGGCGGTTCCAATAATGAGGCATCCAGTGGCTATCGCAAGCCGAACGGCCACGAGGCTGAGCCTACCTGCAGCTGCATGAAAGAGAACGAACCAGCCAGCCTTGATCCCAGCCTGGAGCGGTGCTGTGTAAGAGACGGGAAGCGTAGGGGCGGCTCAGGCGGCCTTGGCGAATGTCCTCGTCTGGATGGGATGTAGAGGTGCCAAGGCGGGAAGAGAAACCAGCTCATTATAGGAACCCATGCAACCTCCAAAGACACTTTCGCCTAGACAGAAATGCGAGTTTGCTGGAGCCGACAGAATGACGCCACCAAACTCAAGACCCAAAACGAAAGGCGGCCTCACCAAGGACAGGGCATTCTGGTGTCTGGCTTTGGCCTATATCCGGGTGTTGGGAAGCTGACTTCGACAGGATGGCTCCCCATCCCACGTGTAGAGGGTGGCTGCAAGATTTAACCCGTGGCCTTCACTTGGATCAGACAAAGCGAGAGAGAGAGAGAGAGAGAGATAGCCCAGGTGACTGACGCAAGTTGTTCTGCAGCAAGCCCGTCAGTAACGTAGATCAAAGTTGACAAGTCTATAATTCTCCTTGTCACACTTCACACCGGGTGGAAAAGGTTGAACTTTAGCACCTGTCGAAAGCCTCTTCTTTTCGAAATTCGTCACCTCGGCCGGAGAAGTAGGTGTACAGAGCTACATATACGAATGTGATTTCATTTACCGAAAGGCATTCCATTCATTCGGACGGGTTAAGCGGCAGAAAGCACGAGACAGGGTGGCCCATAATACAATTGGATGCAGCTAGGTAGGTAGGTATCTGGGTAGGTAAGTTTTATAGGTCCGTACAATCGACCCTTCCTTGGTAGGTACCTACAGGTAGGAGGTGCCTCGGTGCATAGTGATCGTGTCCCCCTCTGTAATTTGCCTCAGGCCCAAGTCAGTCAGGGCGCGGACCCGCTAGTCTTGATTCGGACGTGGACTGCTGTCGCGTTGCCCTTGGCGCTGGCCGTCCGTGGCTTTGGTTTAGGCCCTGCAGCTTTGTGCTCTTCATTGCCTCTTCCCGACTTACTTCACCTCAATTCAACCGTCCTGTCCTCCAACCCGGAAGTCCAGACTTGCCGTGACTTCCTGCATCTTCGTGCCTTCCCACCTATTTCAACCAGGTTCGCCTCCCCGTCGGGGAAGACCCTAGAGGAGTCGCTTTCCCCTTCCCAACTGCTCTGCTGGCTGGCAGTCTCACGTCGAACCAGTTTCACTCGCGGCACATCCTCCAACATCACTGCCATCACATCGCGAGTTGAACCCCCCTGTCATCTCCAATATGGCATCTAGCGACCACAATCGGTACGACGATTCCGAGGAGGAGGAGGATTTCAATCCCGCGCCCGCCGACTTGTCCGACGAGGAACCCGATCACGGCACCAACAGACACGCACGCGAAAGCAGCCCCACCGCCGACGACGATGATGCTCCTGCGCTGTCAAAGTCGAGGATTCCCAACGATGATGAAGATGAGGGACAAGACGAAGATGACGTTGTGCAAAATGACGATGACGAAGAAGAAGAAGAAGAGGAGGAGGAGGAGGAGGAGGACGATGAAGACGAGGACGATGTACAGCAGGTAAGCCTCCTTGCTTGCGCCGTTCCACACCGTCCACACACACACACACACACACACACATATCTGGAACGTGTCAGGCATCTGTCTGGGCCTTCAACATGATGCATTTCTCTCAAATTGGTTCAATAATCATCGATTCTGACTCTGCCACATCTAGGGTCATCGCCGCAAGCGCAGAAAGGACCGCCGCGCCGCTTTCTTCGATATCGAAGCCGAAGTTGACGATGAAGAGGACGGCGAGGATGAGGAGAAAGACGGTGAGGAGATAGAGGACTTCATCGACAACGCCCATCCCGATGATATTGCCGAAAGCGGAGGCCTTGACGATGATAGACGTCACAGAGAACTCGACCGTCGCCGCGAGATGGAGGCGAGCATGGACGCCGAAAAACAGGCCGAGATTCTTCGTCAGCGCTACGGCAATCGCCGCCCGAACAAGGGCTTTGGGGATTCCGCCGTCGTTCCCAAGCGCCTGCTGATGCCCAGTGTTGATGACCCTACCATCTGGGCTGTTAGATGCAAGGAAGGCAAGGAGCGAGAGGTCGTCTTCTCCATCATGAAACGCATCGAGGAAAGGATGGGCACCAAGGACGAACTGGCCATCATCTCAGCCTTTGAACGTGGTGGCCCAACCTCCGTCATGAAAGGTTACATCTACGTCGAAGCCAACCGTTCCACAGACATCATGGTTGCACTTGACGGCATGTTCAACGTCTACCCTCGATCCAAAATGATCCTCGTAGACATCAAGGACATGCCCGACTTGCTTCGTGTCACAAAGACACCCACTTTGGAGCCCGGCGCTTGGGTCAGGCTTCGCAAGCCTGCCAAACATGCCGGCGATCTGGCCCAGGTCATTGATGTTACCGAGAATGGACTCGAAGCCAGGGTCCGCTTCATCCCCCGTCTTGATTACGGAATGCGAGACGACGCTCTTGCCTCCGCCCTTACTGCCGATGGCAAGCGAAAGAGGCCTATTGGCATGGCCGGGCCGCGCCCTCCTCAACGTCTCTTCAACGAGACTGAAGCTCGCAAGCGACATCCCAGACACATCCAGGGGAACCCAACCACCAAGGTTTGGAACTACATGGGCGACGAGTTCGAAAACGGATTTCAGGTCAAGGATATCAAGATCCAGCAGTTGGTGGTTACAGACGTGAACCCGACCCTGGAGGAAGTTACTAGATTCGCCTCTGGTGCCGAGGACGGTACTGAGAACCTCGACCTCAAGGCCCTCGCCTCCAGCCTCAAGGACAGCAACATCAATGTTGCTTATCTGCCCGGCGATATCATTGAGGTCTACGAAGGCGAGCAGAAGGGTGTTGTTGGAAAAGCTACCAATGTCCAGGGCGATATTGTTACGATGCAAGTCACCGAGGGAGTCCTGGCGGGCCAAGTCATCGAAGTCCCCACCAAGGGCCTGAGAAAGCGGTTCAGAATTGGAGACCACGTCAAGGTCACCAGCGGCAGCCGATTCCGTGATGAGGTCGGTATGGTTGTCAAGATATCAGAAGACAGGGTCACCTTCTTGACAGACCAGACCAACACCGAAGTTACCGTTTTCAGCAAGGATTTGCGCGAAGCAAGTGACACTGGCGGACAGGGTTCGCTAGGTCAGTACGAGCTCTTTGACCTGGTCCAGTTGGATCCTACCACCGTTGGGTGCATCGTTAAGGTTGATCGCGAATCGGTGGTCGTCCTCGATCAGAATGGAGATGCGCGGCAAGTCATGCCGTCACAGATTGCCAACAAACTTCCCAAGCGGAAAATCGCCGTGGCTGCGGACAGGAACGGCTCCGAGATCAGGCTCGATGATGTTGTTCGAGAGTATGGTGGCCAACAGCGCCAGGGAAAGATCATCCACATTCATCGCGCCTATGTCTTCCTGCACAACAATGACAGTAACGAGAACGCCGGTGTCTTTGTCACCAAGGCTGGCAATGTCAACACCATCGCAGCCAAGGGTGGGCGTGTGCTTTCGGCTGGTCCCAACCTGGATCAGATGAACCCTGCCATGAAGCGCAACCCTAACAGCTCCGAGAGCAAGATGGCGCCACCAAAAAGTTTCGGTGGACGCGACCGTGCGATCGACAAGACTGTGATCATCAGGAAGGGCGGTTACAAGGGCCTTTTGGGCATCGTTAAGGATGCTACGGACACCCATGCTAGAGTGGAGCTGCACACGAAGAGCAAGACCATTACTGTGCCCAAGGATCACCTGAGCTTCAAGGACAAGATTACCGGCGCCAAGATTGAAATCAATGGCCGGGGTCGCGGAGGTCACAGCGGCCCTCCGGGCAGCGGTCGTGGCGGACACGGGGATTGGCAGGGAGGCAGAACGCCAGTCGCTACCAACGGCCCAGAGAGAACGCCCGCTTGGGGTTCAAGAAGTAAGCGAATGCCTAATGCCACTTATTTCATTGAATACAGCGCTAACATAGACGAGCTCCTGCGCCGACTGGTGGGCGTACTCCGGCTTGGAAATCTAGCGGTCCAGACTACTCGGGATCCCGTACCCCGGCATGGGCCGATGGTTCACGAACTGCCTACGGCGATGGCAACCGCACTGCATATGGAGGAGGGTCGAGGACACCGGCATGGCAATCGGGCGCCAAGACACCAGCTCATGATGCCTTTGGACTGGGGTCGAAGACACCGGCATACGGAGGAGGGGATGCTTGGGGCTCTGGCTCCAAGACACCCGCGTATGGCAGTGGCTCTGCACCGACGCCCGGCGCCAGCGGGGGCGACTCTTGGGGATACACACCTGGCCAATCTGGTTACGATGCGCCGACACCTGGCGGTGCCCTTCTCGGTGCACCAACACCAGGTGCTCTCAACGCCCCTACGCCCGGTGCCTACTCGGCGCCTACGCCGGCCGCTGCAAGTGCCCCGACTCCTGGCGGTGGGTGGCAAGGCGGATGGGGTGCCGATTCGGCTCCAACGCCAGCTGCGGGTGCGCCTACTCCTGCTGCCAGCGGCTTCGCCTCATCATCTGCCTACTATAGCGCACCGACACCTGCAGCATACGGCGCTCCCGAGACACCGGCGGCTAGTGGACCCAGATACACCGACGATGACTAGACGCTCGCGTGGAAACAAGGCCACTGATACACGGTCGCTGGCCCGGAGTTGTATTGGCAAGGGGAGGTGAGCAAGGCTGTATATTACCCGGCGTTCGTGTATAAAAGGGGGATGAGCAGTAAATCCAGCGCACTCAGGGATATGTAGTATTTCACGTGAATAAAACCTTGAATCCGCTTTCCTTGACGTTTGTATTGTTGCCATGTTATCTATCGAGTCTCTCGGTCATGTGGATGTACGCCGAGAAAGAGCGGGATATCCCTCAGACGCGGTTTTTCTGGGGGGGGGGGGGGTTCTTTTTTGTTTTGGGGGGTTGGAAGAGGATGGTTGAGATGGACGGAGCGGGGATCTCCTCTTTCCTGGGATCTGGTGACTTGCGCACTGTTTTTGGTTCCCTTGATGTGTATGCCCCGGCGGCCCCTCTCCCATGCCCCTTGAAGTTCTATTTGTGTTGGAAGCTCGACATAAAGCTCCGAATGCAAGTAAACGGCTGGCTAAGTAAACATCAACTCATCCGAGGCGATGTGTTTCTTGCCCCCATGTCCTTTCGTGCTGGGCCATGTCCATGGACTGCGATATTCTCCATCCAAGACAGCCATTACTGACTGACTGTATCCTGCTGGTCATTATAACAGTGTGACACACACATGGGGTTTAGCACGTGTCGTCTTTGTCTTCAAGTATGACAAGACGCCGCTGCGTCTGTCATCGAGAGTGAAGCAAGGCAAGGCACAATGTTGATAGAATTCAAACCCGAGGAAAGCAAGGTGTATTCAGGTCGGCAACAAACCGGAACTGCCCATGACGTATGGCTAATGAAGCAGAGTAAAATATAGTATAGTATAGTAAGACTTAGGCTGATGATGGAGACACCAAGCCGCGACAACCACGGGCTCTAAATGAAATAAAACAAGAGATTTTCGGTCGCTTTGCAATTCCGTTGTGCGCCTGCGTCTGCCATTTCAATCATATGTTGTCAGAAGGGGAGGGAAACCCCCAGGGGGCCGGGAAACCGCAATTCTTGGCCCCATTTCCCCCGCAACTCTTCCTCAAGATCGCGCCGTGTCACTTCTCATTGGCAGCCGCTGTGGCTTGGTTGGTACATTCAGTGCACACCTTTAGACGATGCCAGGCGTTGGCTAGGTTGCCACGCTGGTTATAAATGGCCTCGTAGCTCTCTGGCTGCGAATTGTACGCCTCGTCCGTCGCCTTGACCAGGAGAGTAGAGCACCTCTTGTCTCCATCACCAGGCTCGCCAAGGGGTATGACGCCTTTGTACCTCCAGCGCTTCCAGGCCCATGACCTGTGGCCAGCCTTGGACGGAGCGGCCTCATGCTCGTCGAGCAGCTCGGCTTGGTCCCATGTACTGCCATTGTCGAGGCTCACGTCGACGCGTACTATCCTGCGACCGCCACCAGAGTAAGCGTATCCCCTAAGAGAAGCCTCGCGGCCGCCATCCTTCTTCAAGCCCGATTCCATGTCCTTCTTCGCAGTCCTCCAGTCGCCCAGGCTAACGGTTGTAATGGCGCTGGTGATGGGCATCTCTTGAATGGGTGCTGCACGATCCCAGTCGGGACTTGTCTCGTTGGGGCCAAAACACTTGTAGTCCTTGCGCTGCCACTGGCTGTGACTCTCCTCGTCGGAAATGGTGATGTGGCTCAACCATTTGACGGATCGAGCTGCGACATGGCCAGGCACCAGAGCGCGGAGTGGGTAGCCATGGTCTCGCGGCAGGGGTTTGCCGTTCATTGAGTAAGCTAGCAGAACGTCGCCGCGGGGGTCGAGGGCAGACTCAATGGGGATGGATGCACCATAGGCCTCAAGAGCCGAGAACTGGACGTGCTTTGCTTCCGAATCGCCAGTCATGGCTTGCTGAACAGGGAGACCGGCATCGGCAAGGACGTCCGAGAGCTTGGCGCCCTGCCATTCGGCACAGGAGATGGCGCCGACGTTCCACTGAAGCCCATTGGTCTTCCGAGCGTTGCGGGTCATGTCACTTCGACGGTTCCCGGAGCACTGCAGTACCGCCACGACCGTCGCAGGCTTGAACTTGGTCTTGAGGTCATCGATGGTGTACTCCTTGACAGATCCGTCAAGGAGCTCAATCTTGAGGGTGTAGTCGGATATGTCGTCGACCTGGGGAACCCACATGTGATTGCGCACGTAGAAAAGCCCATTGGGAGTGAGATAGCTGTCTGCCAGGCCTTCGGGTGGCGTTTCTGCATTCCGAGGCTTGGGGGTAAGGGTGATGAGCCTAGGGTCGCGGACTGGGTCGTGCTTGAAAGGGTCTTCTATCTCTTGGGAAGCGGGCTTGCCGTCGACCAGGTCATTGGAGTCGACGAAGCCTATGAGGTACTGGCTCAGGATCTCGTAGACATGTGGAGATTTGTGAATGGTGAAGATATCCCAGTAGGGATCGATGCTCCCTCCGGCAGCGCGGAGTATGACATCACCCCCAGGATGAGCTCCGACCCATTCGGTTATGTCGTAGACCTTGTCGCCCTGTGTTACCCAGGGGTTCTTGGACTTGGCATCGTGCTTGCGGACCTCGGAGAGAGTGAAGCGAGGGAGGGTCGGGTCACGGTCGTCGGCGACGGCTGCCGGAGCGGGGGCATCCACCGCGTCGTCTTGGTGGAGGAGGTGGAAGGGCTCCGAGAGGCCGACAAAGAGAGAGAGGAGACCTCCACTAGCGAGCAGAGTGCGAACGGTGGCCGGGCCCTTGCGGCGTGGGGGGTGCTCTCGGCCGGCACTTGGTCGGGGGCGGCTTGGGTGATGATGCCCGAGGTGTTCCTGGCGCTCACGGCCACTGGTCGAGCGCGTTGAGAAGGAGGAGAAGGAAGGGGGGGATGGGGAGTAGGAGGTGTGCAAGGCGGATGTCGGTCTGGGGTGTCCTGCGCAAGCAGAGGCGTGGGAGAGACGGCATCCCGGCCTAGGAGGACTGGGAGGGACGGGCCGAAGGGCTGAGAGCCGTGAGAGCTCGCTAAGCAGACGCCGCGGCGCTTGCATTGGAGGCATTTTGCAAGGAGGCTGGCTGGATCGGGCAAGATGTTGTTTCGTTTGGCGGACGAGGACGTCGAGAGCGCGGCTCTGGTGTGGAGCTTGGACGATGAGGTGACTGACCGGGGCGATGGCGTGATTGCGCCTTTTTGAGAAAAATCGGAGGGTGGGGCGCCGCCTTCATAAACCAAGTCAGGTGGCTTGCATAAAGAGCGTATGCGCGACATGATATGTACAGGCAGAAAGTTATGCAGATGAGGTACGTACTGTCTGACTTTGCTTGCCTAGCGGATGCCGAAAGATACACGCGCACACACACGTACCTGTACACCTACCGGTACCTAGGTACTCCGGGACTACGACGTGGTTGGGAAGCGAGTGACCGGATGGATATGTTTTTCTCACTTGCAGCAAAGTCTCTCTCTCTCTCTCTCTCTCTCTCACATATGCCCACAGAATATTCCTGTTTGGAACCCGACGACTCCCTCAGCCGACGATAAACTCAAGACCAACGGCGTTCGTGCGTCGTCACACGACGTATTCCTCCTCCCTTGCTAATGCGTACTGCTCGATGGGACCGATGAAGGCCGCCGCAAATCCGCCCACGTGGACGCCAGAGACCGGTGGCAGCCCGGGCCCGACATGTCTCCACCATCGTTCCGGCTCCCATTGATCAGTCGCCGAGGCGAAATGGCAGACCCTTAGACAGGCCAACCAACAGCCCCTTTGCAACGAATGCTTCGAGCTCTACGGCCTGTTGTTGCCCTGGCCTCCCTCAGACACCCTGGCCTTTTTTCGCTCCCTTTCTTGCGTCTTGTCCTTCCCGTCGGCCTGCGCTTGACTCGCTGATTCCGTGGCATGATGCTTCCGCTTCCCACCGCCAGGTCCAGCCTTGCCGTTTCCCTCCTCTCCGCTCTCCGGCACCAACTCGCTTGGGTCCCCCTCACTCAGGTTGTCCTCGTCCCCGCGATCGCGGTACGTCGGATCGTGAGTATGAACCCCCCTGAACAGCTTACGCTTCCTCCCACGACGGCTATTCGCATTACCCTCTGCCCCATCGTCACTGCCATCCTCGCCTCCTTGGCCCTCCTGCTCTACCTCCTCCTCCGCCCCTTCTTCCCCTTCCGACTCTCCTACATCCTCATCCATGTCTTCGTCCTCGTCCTCTTCCTCGTCTTCCGACTCCTGCATGTAGGCTTCATCTCCGTCATCCTCTTCGCTGTCTTCCGCATACTGGTCCTTCCGGCGTCGATAAGGCATCCCCCAAACGTCTTGGTTGTTCTCGTTGTTCGGGTCGTGCGCCCATTTCGAGTATGTTCGCTTCCACTGTGCATCGGTCGGACACATGGTTTTCTCGAGTTGGGGATTGTCTCTGACAAAGGCATCTCTGATGTCCTTGAACTTGAAATGATCCTTTCGGATCCATCCAACTCTGCTCGGCAAGATGGGCTCCCCATTATGGAACTTGACACGGCCCAGCTGTGGTTTGATTCGACAGCTTCGCGCCGGATCCGAGTGAGCCTGCGAAACGGAAAAGGAAAAGTTCCAGTTAGTTATTCGATAACAACAATGGTGTTTGAGGGCCGCCGAGTGGTACTTACATCTATCTGCTCCTGTCTGGTCGGGTCGCTATCCGGAATCTGTGTTTTCGAACCTCTCTTGGGTGCCTTGCGGAAGCAACGCGAGCAGTACAAGTCATCTTCTGCGTCATAGCTCGTTAACGGAACCGCGGTCTTTAGCTTCGAACCCGAAGACGGCTTCTGGCCCGACACCGGCTTGCTGCGTGCTCTGCCCGTCTGCCTCCCTGCCGGTTTCGACGATTGCCCCGCCTTCCCCGAGGACTTTCCGGGCGTCTCCGTGGGTTTTTGGGAGTTTGCGGCTGGGCACCCGATTTCCTTGGGAGGACTGGTCGCTTGTGTATCGGGTTGCTTGTTTGAGCTCCCTCCCTCCGGGCGGCCGGCTCTTGGAACAGCTTCTTCGGGGCGAGTTGCTTCGGGACCAAGGACCACGGGACGACTGGAACTTTGAGCACCGCCTCTTGGTTGGCCCCCTCCAGCTTCTGATTGACTCTGAGGCTGGGTGGTGGGAGCTCCCGCCATGGGCGTTCGTTGAGACGCTCCCGTCGCCGCCCGATTACCCAGCTCTTTCGGCTTCGTTACCGGGCGCACCTGGCCTGCAATGGGCGGCTTTCCTTCGCGTTCTCTTTGCCGTCTCCGTTCTTCAAATACTTTCTGTATGTCAATCCTCCTGTCGTGCCGCGACGCCCGCAACTCAAAATCCTCGGCGGCGTGCGCGGTTTCCATGTGGTGATTCCACTGTCTCTGGTTCATGAAGCCCACCATTGCGCCGCACTTGTCAAAGTGCGGGCACCGTTTGTCTCGTCGATCCAAGGCCCTCTCGTTGCTGGGGTCCCAAAGCCTGTGGCCCGCGTGGAAAGGCTCGCGGGCTGTAGTCGATGGCGGGGCCGCTCCCGAAACCAAACGATCCCAAAGCTGGTAGACGTGACATTCCATGTGGGCGACTTGGGCCTGTCTATCCTCCGATTCCCCGGGCTCCGGTTCTTCTTCGCGTTCATCCTTGGGCCTCCTGAACGAGAGGTGGCAGAGCGGACACTGCTTCTGCGGTTGACCGCCGTGGTTCGTCTCGAAATGCCCCAGAACCTCCGACGGCGTCAGGCCAAAAAGAGGCTCGCGACACCCAGCTATTTTGCATTCGGACGGGGGATCTTGCGTTGGCCTCGGCCCGGATCGCTCGTACCAAAATAGAGGGACGCTTAGGTAGCGAGTAGGCTCGTTTGGGCGACGCTGCTTTCTCACAAGCATCGAAGACGCATCTCGTCCCACGTACAGAGGGTCTGTAGGCACGTCTTGGTCCTTCCAGTACGCCTCTGGGTAGATTTCGTAAGGGTTCGCTTTGCCTGGGCCCTTCTCCTTGCACTCTTCGATGTGCTTCTTGATGTCTTCGACTGAATCCTGCTTGTTATCCTTGACAAAGTGATGTTGGCAGTACGGGCAGAAACAGCCCATGGTGCCGTAATAACCCGCACAGTATGTGCGGTGTTTGTCAATCGCAGTGTCCTCCATGCTCTTCATTGACAGCCCGCACTTGGTGCAGTGCGGCTTGCTCTGATGAACGGTGCCGCGGCATTTGTGTGGATACGAATCAAACGGCGCAAACTCCTTTGCGTCTTGCTCCGTCCTCCACTCACCATCGCCGCACGCTTCGCAGAATGTACAAAGACCACCTCCCTCGGCAAGTGGCACGCAAACACGATCATGGTGATCCCGCTCGGCTTGTCCCGTGAGCTGTGCATGATCGCGGCCACAGCGGTCGCAGTAGCGGTAGTCTGCCTCCTTCTCGCTAGCTTTGGGCGGCGGTACCGGTCGTGGCAGAGGCCCAGGGGGTGGCCGAGCTCGCTCCATCATCTTGAATGGTGATATCGATGGTGTCGACGGTACACTGACATGATGCGGTCCTCCAGCCTTGAAAGCCCGGGATGTCTGAGGTCGTGGGACCGGTCCCTCGGCCTGGTCCAACATCCTTCGAATTTGGTCCTTGTGGGCAGTCTTGTAGTGCGCCTCCTTTTGTTTCTGAGACCAGAACGAGAAGAGCCGATCATTGCACCAGGGGCACTTCTGTCCGGTGTGGTTCTCTTCCACATGTTTCACCAGCTTCTCTTCCTCGTCCACGCGGTGCTTGAACTCGCACCTCTCGTACGGGCACTTAGAAATCCTACCCAGCACCATGCCGCGCGTTTCCCACAACGCCGCCTGCATCTCACGTTGTTCTGTGACGGTGAGTACGTTCCTGGTTACCATAGGCACTCGCCCACCCCCCGTTCGCATCACTGACTCGACAGGAGGTGCATTGATTGGGAAGGATGGGTGGTAGATGCCGTTGTCGTAAATGCTCGGTTGTGTTTCCCAGCTCTTTTCCCGCGGATGCTGCTCGGGTGTCTCTGGTCTCTGTCGGCCTACTTCTCCTCGCTGCCTCTGAGCGGCCGGGTGTTGGTTCTGGACAGGCTGGGCAACCGGGGGCAGAGACAAGTCTGGACGCAAAGGCGTTATTTGACCGTACCGAGGACCCCATTGGTTTTCCTCGTTCATTTTTTTGGCTACGCCTTTGACTATTTATAATAGTTAGTGGCCAGGCCACGGAAAAGCCAAGGTCATCTTGATACTCACCGAAGTCGAGTTTGTCGTTCTTCAACACTGTAACGCGCATCGTTTGCGCGACAGAAAGCCGTCCGACCATGACCAGATCGTTGTTGGTGGCATCGGGCCTCAGGACGAACCGAACCGGGTTCCATTGCCGCCCGGGGTTATCTTTCCTGTAGATGGGCGCTATGAGCACGCTGTCTTGTTCGGGGTCATATTGCACTTTCGGGTCGTCCCGGTACAGGCTCTGAACTTTTGCTTTGAACGTATCCATCGTATCCGAGTCCCCTTGGAACACAGCCGAGGCATTGCTGTTCCTCGGGGTCTCGATGGTGCGCGAGTTGCTACGCCCATAAAAGGGCTGGATGACGAAGAACCGACAAGGCTCCCTCACGTTATCGACAGCACTGACGATGAATGCAGAAAGTGTCGCCTGATCTTGGTCCTGCTTCTGGACTTCGCCGCCACGAGGGCTCAATGAAACCGGCTTGTAATGCCGCACAGGATTCTTGATCAAGGGGTTGAAGTAGTCGGTTCCGCGCCAAATCCGGTACGAGATGTCTTGGGGCATGTCTAGATCCTCAGTCATCGCCTTGATTTTCTGTAGCGCATTGGGGTAAGGGTCTTTGGAGCTTGCCTGGCGATGGCACTGCCGTTTCTCCGACTCGTTAGTCGAAGTGATGATACCTCCGGGAAAGTAGAAGACGATGCAGTCCTCGGGCAAGGGGCAGCTTCGGACAACAAACGACCTTCCCTTGGCGATGGAAGGACGCATCATATTCAAGAGGCTAGCGTGCATCTCGAGGCCACCATACCATGTTGAATTAGGGCTGGTCTGCCCAACCTCGACAGAGATTTGGATGTCGCAATGACTCGCCCCGGGCCTGTCTGGTATTCCTGTCAGAACCTGCTGCGCCGTGGTGAAGAACGGCATGTACTGGTTGGCGCCCCAGGGCTGGAGATGAGAATGCGCGTTGTCTGCGGGCGTTTGGGACGGAACGTTGCAGTACGATACGTTCTCATGCCCCTCGTCCAAGTGGCTCAGTTTGACCAGTGAAGACAAGAAGAGGGTCTTTCGTGGTTTCCACTCCTTGGGTGCCCGCTCGCCCTGACGAAGCACAAACCAGGCGGTTTCGATGCCGGGCTTGGATTTCCGTCTCAAGCGATTCGCCACTTCACCGCTGGGGTTGAGCGGAATGTTGTCGTGGAAGGTTGTTCTGGCCTGCCTGGAGATTTGATCAAACTCGACGAGCGCTATGTCACAACCCTCACATCTTCGAAGAGACAAGAGCTTCCTAGATGCTGCTTCGAACGTGGACAAATCGCCAGGCTTGAACATGATTCGGCCCTGGAAACCATAGAGAGGAACGTAGTCGTGTGCCTGGGAGGAACCAGTTGGTTCTTCTTCAAACCGGGCCCTCTTCGCGCGCCCGCTGGTGGCAGACCCAGAAGCATCTGCGACGCTCATTTTCAAGCCCGAAGACCCTTGTATCGAGCTGCCTGGTGGAGTACCATAACTACTTGTATGAGTTGGCAGCCTGGCTGAACCTCCCGAACTCGGTACAGTAAGAGCATTGAGATCATCAAGCTCATACTCGTCATCCGTTTCCTCAACAACTTGTGGCTGGCGTTCTTGCCCAGCGTATTCTCCATATATACGTCGATCCGGCATCTGCGAGTCGTCATCATCGTTGTAACCTCCTCCTCGGAGGCTGAGTCCTTGAGAAGCGGTGCCTTGTGGCATCTGCGAAGCTGGCACTGGGGTGGTGTTAAAGCGGGATTCCGTTCCTGCAGGAGGTGTGAGTAACTGGATACAACGCTCGTGTTAGAACCCCAACCTCTCATGTGGTCGTGTCCGTAGTTCCTCTGGTCATGGGCTGTGAGGAAATGCAACGGAGGGCGAACCTCAACTTCATATAGTTCGTCCCCATCCTCCACGTCAAAGTCTGGCTTCGCGCTCTCAACCAGCTCGGACAAGATGGGCTCAACGGGCAGACCAAAGTAGAGCATCGTAAACTTGGTCGCCAATGAGAGATGAAAACTTTTGAATCTACCAGCGACCAAGATCTTGTACCGTCTGGTGTTGTCTTCCTGGCAGTTCCTCAAGCTCAGAGGTTCCGTTGCAGGCATGAACAGTTTCCGCTCGTACTCTGTGAAGTACGATTTCAGTACCTGCTCTGTTCGGAGCGTGGGCTGGGCAAGCAGGTCTTTGAATATGTCGTAAACTCTGATCCACTCGTCGTCGGTTGGCTTGATGAGAGCGTTGTATCTCTCTTGGGGCTCAAGAGCCTCCCTCTCAAGTTCCGCCATGGCAGAATGATGGGGTTGCAAATTCCTGGTGAAACTTGGTACAGTTCAGTAATAACAGACGACACCTTGCTGTGGAAATGGAAGGAAAAGGGAACGGCCGACAAGAGAGTTGGGCTGTGTCAATCGGGAAGACTCAGAAAGGGCCTTTATAACATCAACGAACAAGGGGTAGTCAAAATCTGACAATGCCGAAACGATGAGCAATGCTGTTTCCCGAGATTCTTTGAAGCCCCTGGAAGTTGACAGAGCACTATTTCTTTGATGATTGAAGCCCCTGTGCTACTGGCACATGCGCATCCAAGGGAGAACAGCAAGAACAAACAGTTACACAACTCTTCTGAAAATTACAAAACAAACCCAAATAGTCAACCCCATAATGAAGAGCCAAGTCAAGTAGAAAGAAAATAATTGTAGGACAGTAGTCTTCGTTTCCAGCATTACGTGCAAATCTAGACAGCAAGTGCACACTGGCACCACCTGGGAAACCATCAGGGGACCAATGAGAGAAGAAGAACTGTCTATGCGTCTCTGACTTGAGTGTAGACTAAGCCAATCCCCAAGAAAACATGTGCTCAGGTTGTGCACAAGACGGCCCAGGGCTTGCTGCCAGTCTATGCGACTGTGAGACGTATTAGCTGCTGCTGCTGCTGCTGCTTCTTACGGCCATCTTGTTCGGTCCAGGGAGGATGATCTTGTGACCTGATGAACAAGCAGGGAGTTATAGCCAAGATTCTCTCCTAGGATAGGTCCAACAAGGGTTTCAGATATTATTACCATTGTGCTCTGTCAGAAAACTTCAAGGGCATCAAGATGACACAGGGATGTGGGCGGATGGTGAGGCCCGTTGCATAGAAAAACGTAATGCGATGTCAATAGCCTTCACCTTGGCTCAGCTTAACAGGAAAGAAAATGACAAGTGCTAGTGGTCATCAAGAAACAGGTAGTTAGTTGTACAGTCTGTCCGTTAGGGCTCAAAGGACAGCAAACGTTACTCACGCTGTGCTTTGCCCTTCCCAAGGTGAAGACGTAAGGGAGGAACTTGAGAAAGACTTTTGCCACCGTCTTGCACTCAGCCATTCCAGTGCTGGTTCAATCAAAGGCTGCGTAACACAATGTAATCCTTTAGGTTAGAATAGGATCTGCTATTAATGTAATGTATCTGCTAAGCATATGGGTTGTCTGGCCTTGGGCAGCCTGGCTGCGATCAGATCAGATGACGCAAGACAGAACCGTGGCAGAGGATCCTGTGTTTCTTGTTATCTGCTGCAGACACCAGACAGAACCAGAGCACACTTGTTCTGCCAATACAGATGACAACTGTAAACAGAGTCCATCAGGTGGAATAATACGTTCTAGAACACCCAGAAGTTTCCAGCAGTCATGGGCGTGCAGCTGCGTTGCGTTGCATTGCGTTTTGATTCGTTTCCCTTATTGGCAGAGGCGCACGCATACAATGCACTGCAGGACACGCGTGTCGGAGGGAAGTCCTACGCCAGTCCATTCCGCTCGACTCTTTCTTGTTAGCGTATACATGGCCGCCGACTCTGTTTTGGGGTCCAAGTCCTGTACAGCTTAACATGCATGTTCCTCCTCATCGTAGGTAGTCCTCGTCTTCCTGGTGCGGGGTTGGAGTGTAGGTCTGTCTAGCTCCCTCTCTGTCTTCCAACTTGCCCGACCGTAACATGGACTGAATCTCCGCCGCATGCCATCTTTAATAAAGACCACTCTGTACCCAAGCAGATAACTCCTTGTCGTATCTAAATCAACTTGGTTTCAGCAAAGTAGTCCATCATTCTTATTGCTTTCTGTGTCTGACTTTCTGTGTCTGACTATCTCCCTGATTTACATATAACACACACACACACACACATAATGGCACCGAGGGATGACTCTCTGTTGGACGTATTGAGGTCTGTAAGCCAAGTTGACTGCGACACTCTTGACGTGGATGGTACCATATTCCCTTTCTGAGTTGACTTGAATCAGTTCTGACATTGTCATAGTTGCTGCGGACCTGGGCCCCTTTAGAGACCACACATCCAACCAGGCCATCGCATACAATGAACTCACCAAGACCACTCCTGACGGCAAGTTGCATCACGAGCAGCTCATCAGGGACTCTGTAGAGGATGCTCATGGCTGGGCTCGTGCGGCGTGGCCAGACGTCGACCCGATTCTCCTAGCGGTTGAAATTATGGTGATCAATCATTGCATCAAACCCGGCAATACCGTCATGTATACTCTCGTTGACACCCTTCCAGATGGTCAGATTGTCTCTTCAATTCGTTCCGTATCTGACGGGTTACTTCCACATCCAGACCAACACCAAGTGGTCGTACTCGGTTGATAAGACTTGCAGAAACGCCGAGAGTAAGTTGCCATGACTCGATTCGTTCCAGTTGTAGTCTGGCTGATAGGACCGGCTTCTCCACCACTAGGGATTGTCGAAACGTTCAAGAAGTTGGAACCCAGCTTCGACACTGGAAGAGTCTGCATCAAGATTCCTGCGAGCTGGGAAGGGATCGCTGCCTGCCGCATCCTCGAGAAGAAGGGCATTCATACGCTTGCAACGACCATGTTCTGTATGGAGCAGGCTGCGTTGGCTGCCGATGCCGAATGCACCTACATTGCTCCGTACGTTAACGAGCTCAAGGTCCATTTCGTCCCCGGGTAAGTCGAGCAGCAACCCAACCAAGCCAAAGCCGTGGACCAAGCTGACTGACACCCCGACGCGTCCACGCTCTCCAGCTACGTCGACGAGCACAAGGCCTTTGATTTCTGCAGGCAGGCGCAACTCTACTACGCCGAGACGAAAGCAAAGACGCAGGTACTGGCTGCCAGTCTGACGTCCGTTGCCGAGGTGATGCAGCTGGCCGGAATTCAGAACGTTACTGTGTCGCCGCCTCTTCTCCGGGGTCTTGCTGCACAGCCGGCATCGATGTGGACGGAGCAAGTCGGTGAGTACTTTGCGGCCGGGCCGGACAAGCCCTGGACCAGGGACTCCGAGGCGGCTTTGAGGGATGAGAGTGAATGGCGCATTGCCTTCACCCGAAGCGGCAACGGAAAGTCCGAGGAGAAGCTCATTCAAGCCATCAACATCTTCTCAGACAAGCAGGATGCCCTCGAGGAGCTGGCACGTCGCTTCGTCTAACTGGAGCGAAGACGTTTCCCTGCATACTACATGTAAAGAAAGAAAAGAAAAAAGGGTAGAAGGTTAGTTAGCTTTGAACAAATATCCTTGTGCATTCAGGCTATCGAAGAGCCGAGTAATTAATATCTGCCTGCTTCTTGTCTCGCGACACGCAGCTGACGTGAGTGAGTGAGTGAGTGAGCGAGCGAGCGAGTAAGCGGGTGAATGAGTGAACCTCAACAACGCCACAGAGTCGTCGACCCATCAGAAAAGCAGAAGAGGAATAACCCCAGACTTGTATTGATAAGGTGGCTGACTGCGATTGGATGCGTCAGCGGCTCACCCTTGCATTTCTACTCTCTTAGTACCCGGCATAAGGTAGATGGATAGATACCCGGATAACAATGTATTGTTATCAGCATTCACCGATACTGACAGATGGCTGATTATCTCTTTCTCAAATTCCCTCCCTCCTTTGGACAGTCCGAGTTGATTGATATGGTCGGATAACCGGGGCGACTGGATGGATACTACTACGTATGCACAGCCAACTGATGATAGCAACCATATTGCTGGGCTGCAGCTCGCGGACTTGGCCGGGGCCATTGCTGGCCGAACCATACTCAATCTGGGTGGCGGGGTTGCAGATATTCGATGCGATGGTGGTAGCTGGTTGGTTACACCGTGGACGAATACATAATGCCTCGAATTCCCCGCCGATCTGGTGTGGCTTGCGGCCTCCGCAACTAAGCCCAGCAGGGTCGTCGCGGCATAACCTGTTCCAAAGCTGCTTCCCGACGACACTTCACCCGAGGCCAAGGATCAACAGAAGTAGCCATCACAAGGCCTAAACCGTCACTTGGCACGGATCTCTGAAAATGAAGGGCTTCGACAGGCAAGAGTTGAGGCTGCGATGTACTTCGATCAAGGCATGGGAGCTCCCCCGGCATTCTGGTAGTGCCCTCGCACCCGAGGGAGTATGGGTGAGGATCCCCTTCTTCCCCTACTCGAATGGAACTGAACAGGAGGAGCACGAGGCTGACGCTCTTCTTCAGACGAACGAGGACATGGATCCTGTCAAGCCGGAGCACCAGACCTGGAGCATCTGGACCATTCTCGCCTACTGGAGCAGCGATCTCATGAATCTCTCCACGTTACAGACGGCCGGATCGATCCTCGCGGTGGGCCTTTCGTGGAGAGAGAGCATTCCCATAATGTTTGTGGGAACGACCTGCATCGCCGTGGCCATGGTTCTGAATGGTGCCATAGGCAGTCGGCTGCATGTGCCGTTCAGTGTCATCGCCGCCGGCTCCTTTGGCTACTGGTTCCGGTACTTCGCCATCGTGAGCCGGGCTGTTCTCGCCATGTTCTGGCTTGGCGTCCAGTGTGCGAACGGTTCATACTGCATCACCATCATGCTGAGCTCATGGGCCCCTTCGTACGCGACGATACCAAACTCCCTGCCCGAGTCGGCCGGCATCACCTCCGTGGGCATGTGCTCGTAAGTTGGCCCAACCCGAGAGAAGACGAACGGGCCTTTTCCCGTTCCGTCCACCATCTTACTTCTTCTTCTTCTCCTTCTTGTTGTTCCTCCTTTTCTCCTGCTTACCTACCTTACCACGCCCATCCAGCTTCTTCCTCTTCTGGATCCTCCAGCTACCCATGCTGCTCATTCACCCGACCAAACTCCGACCGCTCTTCTACGTGAAACTGGTCGCCACCCCCGCCGTTGTCTTGGGCACCCTGGGCTGGGCGGTCAGGAAGGCCGGAGGCGGCGGCGAGATCTTCAAGCTGCAGCCCGAGGTTCCCAAGGGGACAGCGCAGTACGCCTGGCTCTGGCTGAGTTGCATGTCCAGCGTCACCGGACAATGGGCAACCATGGGAGTGAACATCCCCGACTTCCTGCGATACAGCAAGAGCCCCAACGGGCAGCTGGTGCAACTTCCGTTTGTCCCTTTCGTCTTCACTTTGTGTGGAACGATGGGTATCATCACGACGTCAGCGACCAAGACGTTCCACGGAGAGTATCTCTGGAACCCGCTTGATATCATCAGCCTGTGGCTGGAAAACGGGTCAGGGGGGCGCTGTGCTGCCTTCTTTGCGGCCCTTGCATGGTTCATCGCGACGGTGAGTGGCACGGCCAACATAGCATACCCATGTGAATGGTTGGTTTCTATGTCTGTTTGGTGCTTCGATGCTAATGTGTGTTCACAACCCCTCCAGGTGGGAACCAACGTGACGGCAAACTCCATCAGCGCCGCCAACGACCTGACCATCATGTTCCCACGCTACATCAACATCAAGCGGGGCTCGTTGGTAGCGGCCGTCATCGGCGGCTGGGTCCTCGTTCCCTGGAAGATCTTGGCCAGCGCCGCTACCTTTCTGAACTTCATGGGCGCCTACGCGGTATTCCTTGCTCCGATTAGTGGTATCCTGGCCGCCGACTTCTGGATCACCAAGCGTCAGCGGTACGATTTGCCAGGTAAGCCTCACTCACCGCCTGAGCCGACATGTTTTGCATCACGAGCGTGTGCTAATGGGTCCTCTCGCGCGGCCAGGCCTGTACGATCCTCATGGCCGCTACAGATACGTATCGGGGTGCAACTGGCGGGCCCTTGTTGCCTTCATCGTTCCCGTGGCTCCCAGCCTGCCCGGTATGGCTTTGGCAATCAGTGGCTACCCAGCGGTCAAGATATCCGATGGTGCGCAACACCTGTACAGCTTCGATTGGCTCTTTGGCTTTGTGGTGTCAACCTTTCTATATGCCGTCCTGAGCTGGCTTGTACCTGCAAAGGAGACATTGGTTGAACGAACGATCTGGACCAAGGATGGATCTGGCATGGAAAGGACAAGCCATGGCGACGACGCCGAGAACCCCAAGTTACCAGAGAAGGTTTACACCAAGGCAGAAGATGAGGACGATAACACCCGGTAGCAACGTCTCCTGAGGCCAAAGGTGTGATAAAAACTGGCTACGGTGTAGCTTTTTGTGGTGTGGCATACTCACCAGGAACAAGAAGCTGTTCGTCAGCCAAACCTCATTCACGGCTTTGCTAGCTTGTGTGTGTATGTGTTCCAATTCATCAGCCCTGCCTTATCTTGCTCGCATTTGCCTATCAGGGGGGGATGTTGAACATGCGTTGATACCAGCTCGGATCAAGTTCCCATGCTTTTCTCCACGCTCCCCGAAATCTTCCAGCCCACATGAACGAGACAGTCAAAAGAGACCAAAGCAGGTGGAAAGTGCCCCTCCCCTCGACAGAATTGATGCCGCTCAAGGTTGTTGATCTGTCTCTGCTCATTGTGTATTTGCCAATATATTTGAACGTCGACAGCTCAGAGGCCCAAGCCGTCATGTACAGCAAGTGCCCAAGACCGACCATACATGTTATGGATAATGGCCGACTTGAATTATCAAAAGCTGACTGGCCATTGCCGCGTGAAACCGAATATAAAACCGAATTTGGGACCGAGGACTCGATTGTTACACTACTGTACAGCCCGGCAAGCCCTCTTGTTCCCCCCCGCCTTCGTATTCTGTTTACGAATAGTGGCAGTCCACCGTTGGTAGCTGGGCTGCTGCCCCTTTTCTATGCTCCGAGATACGATCTCAACCCCGCAATACATGGAGTTGGTAGCCCCTCTGCGATAATCCTTATTCCTCGTCTTCATCCTCCTCGTTATCTGTGAAATACTCAAACTCCCTCGGCACTTCAGCCTCCTCGTCTCCTTCGCCATCCTCATCGACAGCAGTCAGAACGCCTGCGGCGGCAGCCGCACCGCTCTCATCCGTTGCGCCGCCAAGATCGCCTCTTCTCTGGCGACCGAGTAACTCGCTGAGCTCGTTCAAAGAGCGAAGGTCACCGCCGTTGCCGGCCCGGAGGGCTTGGGAGATGAGGTTCTGCTGCTGGCGCGGCGTCAACCCCGCAGACGAGCCACCAGCGTTGCTTTGGCCAGCGACCGGAGCCTTCTCCGTGGTCACCTTCTTCAGCTTTTCTTCAATCAGAGACTTATCCTCGTCCGGTTGTGAGTCTTGCAGGAGAAGAGGTCCTCCGGTGGGCTGTTAATGTTAGCATGGTAGTTGGGCATTTGTTAGGATTGTATCAACTTTACCTTCTTGACCGGCTTGTAACGACCAGCGGGGAAGCTGATGTACTTGAGCTGGCCCGGGAGCACGCGCGACAAGTTTTCCATCTCGTAGCCGACCTTCTCCTTTTCGCTCTTCTTCTTGGTGTCTGCCGGAGCAACAGATACCTCCTTCTCGCCAGCGTCGCCCTCTTTCTTCTCCTTGCTCTCTTCCTTCTTCTCGTCCACCTCCATCTTGTCGGAGACGGTGGGCTTAGAGGACGAGTCGATGTCCATGCTCTCGCGGCGCTGAGCACGCTCCTTCTTCTGGGCTCTCCGCTTGGCCTGGGCAGTCGTCGACAGAACAGCTGTGGCGACCATGGTAGGGCCCTCCTCAGCCTTGACTTCTTGCTCGGGGGGGTAGTCGAAAAGGCTGGGGCGGGTAGCGCAGTGGAACTTGAAACTGGGGATCTCGAGATCGTGGTCGAGGCCAATGATGGAGGTGGGGGAGAACGCCAGTGAGAGGAAGTGGGTGAAGGGGAACCAGTACCAGTACTGGGTGAAGACAGCCATGCCGACAATGCCGGCCATGTTGAGATTCCCAGTCTGGGTCTGGAGGCCAATCGTGCAGTTGCGGCCACCAGCATCGATGATGCCGAGAGCGAGCGAAGCACCAAACTTGGTCATGGCATCCTCGTGACGGTCGCCGACAACCTTCTTCAATGTCTTGCGAATCGCAGCAACCTTGGGGTTCATGATCTCGTTCTGCTGGATCATGATCATGGCCAGAGAGATGAGGGCACCTTGGCGGACGAAGTCGGTGGGGTCCTTCATCATGGGCTCGAGTAGGTCGATGGCCTCGTCCAAGCCGGTGCCGGCGCAGGAGATACCCAACGCCATGGCAGAGCCGTAGCGCACATGGGGGTTGTACGATTCGGAAAGCAGCTCGACCATCCGGGGAACACTGCCGGGCTTCCGGAAGAGAATGAAACCCAAGCTCATGACCGCGACACGACGAACATCGTCGTTGACATCGCTGACAGCAATGTGCAGCAGTTTGCGAATAGCCTTGTTGCTGCCGGTACCGCAGTAGGCGAGAGCGACGGTCATGATACCGCCATATCTCAGAGTCGGGTCGGGGTCGTTAAGAAGGCCTTCAATCATGGCGTCGGCGCCCTCCTGGCGGCCAAACATGATCAGTGCCATACCAATGGCCAGACCACGAACAATCTTCTCGTGAGTCGTCTCATGAGCATAGGTGATCATGTCCTCCAGCGCTCGCACGTTGCCGGTGCCAAGCATGATGAGACCCATGGCGAGGCCGACAGCCTCGCCGTTGAGGGCGGAGTCGGTGAACAGAACGGTCCGCAGGTTGTCAAAGATTTCTTCGGAACCAGTGCCCATACCAGCAATACCGAGACCCAACGCACCACCGTGCTGGATGACCTCCTCCTCAGCGGATGTGAACTGGGTCTTGAGGTAGTCGAGGGCGTCGGCGCCGTGGTTGGCATGGATCAGGCCGTAAGCGTAGAGGGCACCACCCTGGCTGAAGATGGAGCCGCTGCTCAAGCCGCTCTGACGCGGCAGATAGGGCTCGAGAAGCTTCCGGGACTGTGTCAGGTTGCCACGATGGATGACACCAAGAGCGGCCGTGGCAGTAAATTTGGACCAGTTAACGGCCTTTCCGAGCCACTCGAGGTTGTCGCGGAAGAATTTGTCGTTGGTAGTACCCTGGTTCATAAAGGCGTTGCAGAAGGTGACGGCGGTGTGGAAGATGGAGTTGCGGCCTTCCAAGCTGTCCCGGACCTTGTTCAAGATGCTTAAATCGGTACGGTTGTTCCTGTAGAGGAATTCCAGGTTCAGCTGGATGGTCTTGCTGCCGTCCAGTATAGAGCGGATATTCTTGTAGACCTTGGAGAGCTCCTCCGAGAGCTCCTCCTCGGAAGACTGCTGGTTCTCCAGCAGAGGCTCTTCCTCGGTGGCATCGCTCGCGGGCACCTTGGCAGGGTCGCCCGAGGGCAACGAGTTAATGATCTTGCCCAAAAACTCCTGGGTCCCGTTGTCGTACAGATCGAAGGCGATCTGGTAGGCGTTGGCGATCGAATTCCGGTCGCCACTCGTGATCAGCTGCTTGAGCATGCGGGATGCTTCCTCGTCGGAGCTAAGGTAAACGACACATTTGGCAATTGCAAAGTAGTCGGGGTTCGGAATGTCATTGAGAAGGTCCAAGATCAAGCGCAGGATCTCGGTACGGAAACTCCGCTCTTGGACAATGTCCATGCAGATGCTCAGGGCATACTCCATGAGCTCCTCGGCAGGGCCCTGTCCATCCGCTGACTTGGTCTTGGAGCGCTTCTCGTCATCGCTGGCGCGCTTGATGACACGGCGGAGAACCTCGAGGTTTTTGGCCTCGACGGCGATACCGACGACCTGGCGATATCTGCCATCCTTGAGGCAAGACTCGAAGAGGCGCTCGATGACGCGTTGCAGCGCAGCCTGGGTTGCATGGTCATTGATTGGGGCGACGGAAGCGGAGCGACCCTCCTTCACAGGCTGGAATGTTGGATCGAGGATGGCGTTTTCGGTCGAGACGCGGGAGAGGAGGGATTTGGAGGGGAGGGTGGTCTGGGAAAAGGGCGTTGTCGGGGAGATGAGGGCAGATCCATCGGCGGCGCTGCTCGCAAAAGTGGTTGCCAAGGCGGGAAGAGAGTTGTCGCTCTGAGGGGACTTGGGTACGGTATGTTTGGCCGAAGAAACGGCAATGTATTGGTCGATGCACTTGGAGATGATGGTGTCCTCGAATTCGCCGGGAGCATCGAGCTTGAAGAGATCACCTGCGGCGAGGGCAAAGGTCATGCTCTCGTTGTAGGCCTGGAGATGGTAGTAGACCTTGGCAAGGACGAGAGCAGCCAGCTGACGTTGAGGGAAAGACTCGTCTTCGTAGAGTGCCTCGCTGAAGTGGTTGTTGTCAGTATGGAAGCAGAGCGTCTGTCGAGCGAGCGAGCAAGCAAGCAAGCAAGAAAGCAAAACAAGGGCGGGATGGGGAGCAAGCTTACATCTGGCTCAGAGCGCCGGCAACCTCGGTCCAGACGGTGTCGATATCATCGTTGAGAGTCTGGAGGGCGAAGACCTTGAGGTCGTGTTCCTCATCGGCCAGGAAGCCCAGAACTCCGGTAGCTGAGACCAAGCCAGGCATTGTCGGAGGCGGCCAAGCTGAGGTCGATTGCGGGGGTGGAGAAGATGGTTGGGCGACCGAGGATAGAATGAATGAGGATGGGCCGAGGTCGGTGATATAAGGCGCACGAATGCGAGGTGGCGGAATGGAAAGAGTAACTGGGGTGTTTGGTGGTGGTGGTGGTGGTGATGAGAAGCTCCGAAGAGGCGTTGGTGATGAAAGAAGGGCGAATGTCCAGCCAGGGTACGTACGCCTCTGTACCTACTTGGGGGTAGTTTACCTACCTAACCTACCTATCCATCCACGTCAGGCAAGTCTGCCTGCTGCGTCCGTCCCGACTCAGTGCCGGGAGAGGTAGGTACGTACCTATCACTCTGCCTTCCGTCCCCTTGCAGCCAGCGGCAGGCAAGCACAGACCAGTCAAGCGGTGCCGGGAGTGCTGAGTCAGCACACACACACACACACACACACACACACATATACACACACATACATACGGAGTACACGTACACTACTGGAAGCTGCAAATACAACTGACGTATAAGGAGCGGCTGTAGTACAGTACTGGACTGGCATGGCCAATCATGAAGCTCGACGACCTGCCTAAAGCTAGGTATCTAGATATCTACCCACCTACTACCTACCTATAAAGATAGGTATACCGGTAAATGAATATGCTGTAGTTTGTTGCCTAGATATTACCTACCTACCTCCGAATTATAAATAGACTGTGGCGCAACTGAGGTCCCTAGCATGAGGTAGATGGATAGGTAGGTAGGTATGGGGGGTGCCTACGTAAGCAGCATCAGCACCGGCACCAAAGCACGGCACGCCCTTAGGCAAGCAGTATCCTGTATTGTCAGCAGGCAGGTAATAGGTAGTAGTAGGTAGGTAGGTAGGTAGGTTGGCACGTACAGTCTGTTACGCTAGCAGCCTTCAAAACCTAACTTTCGGTCCGTACGTCAGCAATTACATCTCAACCACCTTAGTTAGGGTCACGCAGGGGGGTTACCCTACTAAGTGGCTACGTATACCGTAAATATCATATAAAATATTATAGTAAATAGCCTTAATTAAAGCGCTTATTATTATTACTATTATTACTAGCTAGCAATAGCTCTACTAAAAAAAAAA